>JACEEZ010005462.1:72500-75000 GCA_016584305.1 Chionoecetes opilio | reverse complement strand
GCCTACCCTTCCCTCCCCCTCTTCTCCGCCTCCCTCTTCTCCGCCTCCCTCCCTCCCCCTCTTCTCAACCTCCCTCCCTCCCCATGTCTCGCCCACCTTTACAACGATAGAACACGTAATATATTGAAAGGAAAATAAGCAGCGTTGTTAAGAAAGCTGGGATTTAGGAGAGAAAATAATGGGAAATGTATATCTGTAGGTGGGAAATACTGCTTTAAGGCGGGACACTTTGCAAGAGGAAAGCAAGGAAAGTATTGGAACCTTGAATGTTGTAAAAGAATGTGTTTGTAAGAGGGAGGGGGAGAGAGAGAGAGAGAGAGAGAGAGAGAGAGAGAGAGAGAGAGAGAGGAGGAGACGGAGAGGAGAAGAAGAGAGATGAGAAGAGAGAGAGGAGGAGAGGAGAGAGAGAGAGAGAGAGAAGAGAGAGAGAGAGAGAGAAGAGAGAGAGAGAGAGAGAAGAGAGAGAGAGAGATGAAGAGAGAGAGAGAGAGAGAGAGAGAGAGAGAGAGAGAGAGAGAGAGTAAAAACCTCAATAAAACACTATATGCAAAAATAATTGACACAGATATATATACTAAAAATCATATAAAACACAATTTTATAAACAAACAGCCACTATATGTGTGTGTGCGTAGTCAGAATCGAGCTAGTTTAAGTCTGGCAAGCTTGGTCACACACACACACACACACACTCACACACACACACACACACACACACACACACACACATGGTTTCCTAAGCAGCTTATATGGAGTCGTTCCTTCCAAGCTTTGCGAACACTCTCCCTTCTGTGTCCCTCCAGTACCTTCCAGCCTCCAACTTTGGCTACTTATATAAAACCTATCCCCCTTCCCTGCTGTACTAGTAATTCTTTCCTAACTTTTTTTAATTTCTTATATTTAACAAACATTTATAGATTCCTCCTTCCCTCCCTGTCCCTCTAACGATCCTTCCTTACCTCTATACTTACTATCTAGAAAAAGTCTCCATTCGCACTTCCCTCCAGTCATATTTCCATATTTTCCTCATATCCTCTTTATCTCCCTACTATTTTTTCTTTCATGACTTTTTACTCTCTTATTTAATTAACAAACATTTATACATTCCTGCTTCCCTTATACTCTCCTTCAATTTACCGTCCTACCCTATTTCCCTATCTCTGTATTGACCTATATCTAAAAAAAAACTCCTTTCCAAACATGTATTGATTCCTACTTCTCTACTCTCTTTCCCTATTATCATCCTACCCAAATTTCCTTACCTCAATAATTGCCTATATCTACAAAATTCTCCATTCGCACATCCCACCAGTCATCTTTCCATATTAACAACCTCTAACTCTCTCTACTTATATAGGGTCTTCCATCCTTACTTCCTTCCCTTTCCTTAGCTTTCTCTCGTTTTCCTAACCCTTAACATTATTACTACTATAACAGCCTCTTTCTATCCCCTCTTTTCCATATTTTCCTAACACTTTCTTACTCTCTCTACTTCTATAGGATTATACAAGTGCTTGTGGGCACTTCGGACCCATGTATTGATGTTTGTAGTAGTAGTATATATTAGACAACATGTGATTGCAAACTCCAATCGTGTTGTTGCTGTCGTTGGTCACTGGTCAAAGTGCCTCGGGGTAGACCACGTTCCGTGTGATTCCAACCCTTTGTGTTCCGTGTGATTCCAACCCTTTGGTTTTCCCGTGTGATTCCAACCCTTTGTGTTCCGGGGTGATTCCAACCCTTTGTGTTCCGTGTGATTACAACCCTTTTGTGTTCCGTGTGATTCCAACCCTTTGTTTTCCCGTGTGATTCCAACCCTTTGTGTTCCGTGTGATTACAACCCTTTGTATTCCGTGTGATTCCAACCCTTTGTGTTCCGTGTGATTCCAACCCTTTGTGTTCCGTGTGATTCCAACACACACACTCACACACGCACACAAACGTCCATGAGTCTACTGAGTTTGTGGAATACGGCAAGGCGTTACCGCAGAGTTTTTCCTGTAATCTAATACTCCAAAAGTGTTTTAGCCAAAACCCCTTTCAAATGATTCAATCGACCATGGGACCACCGCTTACACTACGATTTTTTTGCGATTGTTTACCTACTCTCACAAAATGGGAAATTTTCAGTTTCGCAACCCCAAAAAAGGGCACCACAGACAACGGCTACTCCTATAGTATATTAGATAGGTCCTCCATCTTTACTTTCTTCCCTATTCCTTACTTTTCAATCCCGCTTTCCTAACCCTTAACTTAATTTACTACTACAACACCCTCTTTCTATCCCCCTCTGATGTATACTATTATATTTCCATCTAAATATGACCTTCAATCTCTTCTCTATCGATCTGATTCTCCCAACCCTCTTCCCTACTTAAACCTTCTTACACCCTGACCTTTCCTTTCAAAGTCCATCCTGACCTTTCCACCTTTATGTTCCGCTCGACCTTTACTCCCTGTGATCCCTTTCGTAATTTCCTCTCCTCCTTAATTACACATG
>JACEEZ010005462.1:60000-67500 GCA_016584305.1 Chionoecetes opilio | reverse complement strand
GGGTGTGTGGTGTGTGTGTGTGTGTGTGTGTGTGTGTGTGTGTGTGTGTGTGTGTGTGTGTGTGTGTGTGTGTGTGTGTTCGGGGGGGGGATTGAAATAAGGTCTGGTTTGCCTACGAATTACTATATCATGTAGATTATATTTTTCTCTCATTTCCTCATATTTTTAAAGCTTCAGTTTCCCTCTCACTTTTTACTCTTAACTTGATATTCGTATAAGCATTGCACCGACTTCGTTACTTTGTTAACTTATACTTCACTTTAGCGTCATTGCGTCATGAATAAATACACCAAAAGTAACAAGAGTAGTTCTCATACCTCTGCCAAGGCTGGTAAATATTCCACATGATAGAAAAAATATGAAGTGATATTATGCATTTTTTTTTATACTGCACAAAGCTTCTTCTATCAGTTTATCTTTTTCTTAATAGCAGCTCGGTCTTCAAAACCTTGGCCAGCGGGTCTTGAGAGGACGGTCGGGTTGGGCTCCACCTTGGGGGCGACACACGACAAAAAACCCAGCATATATTTATAAAATTTTAAAAATCCAGAATCCATATCTACATCCACTCGATTTTAACTCTAAATTGGACCAATCCCCACTGGTAAAATTTAACTCTAATTCGTTTGTATTTTTCTTCCGTAAATCTGCTAACAAACAAATGAGAAAACAAACAGACAAACTAACCTAACCGATCCCATAACATCTTTCGCGAAGGTAAATATGAGATTGCAAAGGAGAAAACAAACAGACAAACTAACCTAACCGATCCCATAACATCTTTCGAGAAGGTAAATATGAGATTGCAAAGGAGAAAACAAACAGACAAACTAACCTAACCGATCCCAGAACATCTTTCGCGAAGGTAAATATGAGATTGCAAAGGGGAACATTCCACAACATGACTTGACGATGATACCTGAGTAATACATGACATGAAGGGTCACGGTCAGGGGGTCAAGATACACATGAATTATTAGTGTGACCTCGAAACTATTTTTTATCCGCGTAATGGTCCTGTATCATATCATTTATTCCGATGCAGTGCAGAACCAATACCCGACAAGGCGTGCAAATCATACCCGAGGGAATAATTTGCCTGGAATTTGAGACGTTTGTTGACCCGCTGGGGAAATCCTTAAAGTGCGACCCTCCTTTGTTCCTGCAAGCGGCGCCACGAGGCAGTTAGTCGAGCAAGCAATGGCACACGAATTAGCGTTTTCCTCTTTAGATAAAAATATATGCAAAATACAATACCACTAAATGCCTTGCTGGGGATTATATTCCAACCGCAAATATACGCCAAGGATATCCAGTCGTTAGGTAAAAAAACCACAGTTATATAAAGTAAATAAAAAAAGAATTTATCACAGTTATTTATATAAACTCCAGATGAAAATATATAAGCCTTGTCACTGCTGTTCTCTGCTTTCATGATCACTGAGGCTGTGTTGGGCCCCTTGCAGATGACAGTGTTGTTTGGTTCAGTATAGTTTACCATCGATATAAAATGAGATATAGATTACGTGATGCAGGAAGAAACACGGGATCAAGCAGTTGTACTTTATTCCTCTAACATTTCCAGCCCATCTATCTATCTGTTCTATCAATCGCTCTATCTCTATTTATGTTCTATCAATCGCTCTATCTCTATTTATCTGTTCTATCAATCGCTCTATCTCTATTTATCTGTTCTATCAATCGCTCTATCTCTATTTATATGTTCTATCAATCCTCTATCTCTATTTACCTGTTCTATCAATCGCTCTATCTCTATATATCTGTTCTATCAATCCTCTATCTCTATTTATATGTACTATCAATCCTCTATCTCTATCTATCTGTTCTATCAATCGCTCTATCTCTATTTATATGTTCTATCAATCGCTCTATCTCTATCTATCTGTTCTATCAATCCTCTATCTCTATTTATATGTTCTATCAATCCTCTATCTCTATCTATCTGTTCTATCAATCGCTCTATCTCTATTTATATGTTCTATCAATCGCTCTATCCCTATCTATCTGTTCTATCAATCGCTCTATCCCTATCTATCTGTTCTATCAATCGCTCTATCCCTATTTATCTGTTCTATCAATCGCTCTATCCCTATCTATCTGTTCTATCAATCGCTCTATCCCTATTTATCTGTTCTATCAATCGCTCTATCCCTATTTATCTGTTCTATCAATCGCTCTATCCCTATTTATCTGTTCTATCAATCGCTCTATCCCTATCTATCTGTTCTATCAATCGCTCTATCTCTATTTATCTGTTCTATCAATCGCTCTATCTCTATTTATATGTTCTATCAATCGCTCTATCTCTATCTATCTGTTCTATCAATCGCTCTATCTCTATTTATATGTTCTATCAATCGCTCTATCTCTATCTATCTGTTCTATCAATCGCTCTATCTCTATTTATCTGTTCTATCAATCGCTCTATCTCTATCTATCTGTTCTATCAATCGCTCTATCTCTATTTATCTGTTCTATCAATCGCTCTATCTCTATCTATCTGTTCTATCAATCGCTCTATCCCTATCTATCTGTTCTATCAATCGCTCTATCTCTATTTATCTGTTCTATCAATCGCTCTATCTCTATCTATCTGTTCTATCAATCGCTCTATCTCTATCTATCTGTTCTATCAATCGCTCTATCTCTATTTATCTGTTCTATCAATCGCTCTATCTCTATCTATCTGTTCTATCAATCGCTCTATCTCTATTTATATGTTCTATCAATCGCTCTATCTCTATCTATCTGTTCTATCAATCGCTCTATCTCTATTTATCTGTTCTATCAATCGCTCTATCTCTATCTATCTGTTCTATCAATCGTTCTATCTCTATTTATATTTTTCTATCAATCGCTCTATCTCTATCTATCTGTTCTATCATCGCTCTATCTCTATTTATCTGTTCTATCAATCGCTCTATCTCTATCTATCTGTTCTATCAATCGCTCTATCTCTATTTATATGTTCTATCAATCGCTCTATCTCTATTTATCTGTTCTATCAATCGCTCTATCTCTATCTATCTGTTCTATCAATCGCTCTATCTCTATTTATATGTTCTATCAATCCTCTATTTTTTTTTTTTTTTTTTTTTTTTTTTTTTACATTTGATATTAATTTTACAGCCAAAAGTTCCCGGTGAGGTTCCGATAACTATCTTTAGTCTGCACATTTAGTTGACTAATTATGTCCAGATGGCATCAGCCAGGCATTCACTGCACACTTGAAGATGTGGAGTGTGGCGGCCTGGTGCATGTCAGTCTGTCGCACTACACGGTTCCACAGCCTGCTGTATCGCGGCAGGAAGGAGCGGAAGAAGGTCGCTGTCCTGGCGAAGGGAACAATGAGTTGTTGGTCCCTCTTGTTGGCGTCCCTGGTGGAGTATGGGTGAGGTGTCGCCCACGGCTGCCGGAGTATAGCGAGGTGTGGGGCGCCCTGCTTGAGGATTTTGTACGTGACGCACAGGCCGGCCACGTCTCGCCTGTGCTGTAGGGGCTGTAGGGGGGCGAGCTGCATGTCTGGTGCTGCCTTCAGGGAGATGAGCCGCTGCGCACGGTTTTGTACCTTGTCTAGAAGACCAAGGTACGAGGGGGGGCAGGATGACCAAGTCAGGGGGGCGTACTCCATGAGGGAGCGGACTTGGGCCGCATAAAGGGTTGTGACACCCCGAGCGTCAAGGAGGTGGGAGACGCGCCTGACGCAGTTCAACCTGCCTGCGGCCTTAGAGGCTGTCTTCCTGACGTGGCTGGTGAAGGAGAGGGTGCTGTTCACCTCAACGCCGAGAATGTTGACCGTCGGCTGCAAGGGCAACACCTTCCCGTCCAGAAAATGGGTGGGATAGGGGTGGCTGGGGGGTGATGTCGCCGGGAGATCAGCATGACCTGTGTTTTGTCCTGGCGAGATCAACCTGCCACCGTCGTCCCCATGAGGTGATGGTCTCCAACACTTGGTTGACGAGGGCGACAGTAGTGCGGTGGTCAGTACTGTCACAGGGGAATGTGAGGGTGCAGTCATCCGCGTAGGCGTGTGCCTCCGGGGTGAGCATCAGGAGGTCGTTAAAAAACACATTCCATAATAGGGGTCCAAGAACACTGCCTTGTGGGACACCAGCTCCAATCGGGTGTTCTTCCGAAGTGTGTCTGTTCACCGCCACGCTGAGAGATCTGTTCCGCAGGTAGTCGTGAAGGAGGTGGAGAAGGCCGCCAGTCACTCCCATGCTGCGGAGTTTGGTGATGAGACCGGAGTGCCACACCCTATCAAAAGCTCCGGCGATGTCCAAGGCGATGACGAAAGTGTCGCGTCCTCTGTCCAGGGATTGGTGCCATAAGGTGGACATAAGGAGAAGGATGTCGTTGGCAGACCTGTTAGGGCGGAAGCCGAACTGTCTGTTGCTGAGGATGCGGTATGTGGTGAAGAAGTAGGAGATCCTGCTATCTCTATTTATATGTTCTATCAATCGCTCTATCTCTATCTATCTGTTCTATCAATCGCTCTATCTCTATTTATCTGTTCTATCAATCGCTCTATCTCTATTTATCTGTTCTATCAATCGCTCTATCCCTATCTATCTGTTCTATCAATCGCTCTATCTCTATTTATATGTTCTATCAATCGCTCTATCTCTATCTATCTGTTCTATCAATCGCTCTATCTCTATCTATCTGTTCTATCAATCGCTCTATCTCTATTTATATGTTCTATCAATCGCTCTATCTCTATTTATCTGTTCTATCAATCGCTCTATCCCTATCTATCTGTTCTATCAATCGCTCTATCTCTATTTATCTGTTCTATCAATCGCTCTATCTCTATTTATCTGTTCTATCAATCGCTCTATCTCTATCTATCTGTTCTATCAATCGCTCTATCTCTATTTATCTGTTCTATCAATCGCTCTATCTCTATCTATCTGTTCTATCAATCGCTCTATCTCTATTTATCTGTTCTATCAATCGCTCTATCTCTATTTATATGTTCTATCAATCGCTCTATCTCTATTTATCTGTTCTATCAATCGCTCTATCTCTATTTATCTGTTCTATCAATCGCTCTATCTCTATTTATCTGTTCTATCAATCGCTCTATCCCTATCTATCTGTTCTATCAATCGCTCTATCTCTATTTATCTGTTCTATCAATCGCTCTATCTCTATTTATCTGTTCTATCAATCGCTCTATCTCTATCTATCTGTTCTATCAATCGCTCTATCTCTATTTATCTGTTCTATCAATCGCTCTATCTCTATTTATCTGTTCTATCAATCGCTCTATCTCTATTTATATGTTCTATCAATCGCTCTATCTCTATTTATCTGTTCTATCAATCGCTCTATCTATATTTATATGTTCTATCAATCGCTCTATCTCTGTGCTTCTCTCATTCTCTCTGAGGAAGATTGGTGTTGAAACGTTGGAGAAATAAATCACAACTGCTTCATCCCGTCTGTTTCACTTCACTTCCTTCCCTTTAATAGCAGTCTTATCCCTACATAAAAACACACATTTACGTACGAACATTTTCCATAAGACATAACTTGAAGGTCTTAAGAAAAAGCGACAATGTAGTACCCCCCCCCCCCCCCACCAAAATAAAATAAAATAATAATACATGATAAAATGTAGATACTCAAACATTGTGTTAATAAGAAAAGAAAAATACAACTCAATGAGAAGAAAAACAAATAGGAGCAGGGAATAGTCGGCACTCAACACTGCCTCGTGCCATTTCCCGAGGGTCACTTTGTTAGCAACGGAATAATTGCAGCGAACAACAAAAGGTCAGAAGGCGGGACGGCAGCCGGACGCGTAATGGTGTGTGAGGAGAGCAAACACCGCTCATTTATATCGAACCTAATACACGAGAGAGAGAGAGAGAGAGAGAGAGAGAGAGAGAGAGAGAGAGAGAGAGAGAGAGAGAGAGAGAGAGAGAGAGAGAGAGAGAGAGAGAGAAGGGGGGAGAGAGATACCTGTACCGTATCTTCGATGGCAAGACGCTGGTGCCCCAGGACGAGGTGAAGGTGCTGGGGGTCACTTAAGACTGCAGGCTGACCTTCAGAGCCCACATCGAGACGGTCGCCACAGAGGCTTCGGGGGGCCTGGCATCCCTGTGGAGGATGTCATGGCTCCTTGACAGCAAGGGGTTGGAAGTCCTCTTCAAGGTGCAGGTCCGCTCTTCCACGGAGTACGTGTGCCTGCGGGGTGCAGCGCGGCGAACAAGCACCTCGCTCCCCTTGACAAGGTCCAGGGTCGCGCGGTGAGGCTCATCAGGGACAGCGGTGCCGGTCAGGAACCACGACTCCACAGCCTTCAGCACGCCGAGACGTAGCGGGCCTCACCGTGATGGTTAAGGGCACCACCAACGGGCGACTGCCTCACCTCACATGCAAACACTCCGGCAGCCCCTAAGGCATGCCCAGGTTACCACCAAGGCCGTCGCCCTAGCCCCCGCGGAACTATTACAGCCCCGCTACAAAACTTCGCACCATCAGCGTCAGTTCGTCTATGCCTAAATCGGCTGGTGGAATGCTCTCCTCGCCTCGCAGCCACGCCTTGACGGAACAACTGTCCTGGAGTTACGGCGTTTGCGAACACCTGGCTGCTCAGGTGAAGGCAAGGAGACCACACTTATGAAGAGTTTGGATTTAAGATAGGAAACACTTATTGTGTTACCTGTAAAAAATTCACAATCTTTTATGAAATGTATATTGTAACATTCTCTAATATTTATGTAACTTAGTATAGTACTACATATAAAAAAAAAAAAAGAGAACGGGTAATGGCTCTGTGCAACAATCTTGAAAGCTCTCGTAAAACATATATAAACTATGTTTAGTTATAGTAGTATTAGTATTAGTAGTAGTAATAAGAATAAAACAATACAAAAGCTACTGACACCTTAAAATAATGAAAGTACGACAATTAAAACAAAGACTATAATAGTTAAGAAATAATTAAATATAAACCACAGTTACACTACTACTACTTCTACTCCCATCACCACTACTACTACTACACTACTACTACAACTACTACAATACTACTACTACTACAACCATTAGGGTCATCACGCTGTCAAAATCTTAATTACCTCCATCTTTCCAAGAAAACACATAACCTGAACAACAAAGTCTTCACCCCGGCGAGACTAATTTATTTATTCCATTCTCTCTGTTTTTGTATTGGAGACCTGAAGAGGTTTACCAGCAATAATACACTTCCCGGAAAGTCAAGAGGAGGAGGAGGCGCAGGAGAAGAGAAAAAAATATATACGTAGCTCAACAACGAGATTCTCTGAGATTTCCAGTGTTTGTATGTTTTCCAGAGAGAGAGAGAGAGAGAGAGAGAGAGAGAGAGAGAGAGAGAGAGAGAGAGAGGAGGAGAGAGAGAGGAGAGAGAGAGAAGGAGAGAGAGAGAGAGAGGAGAGAGAGAGAGAGAGAAAAGAGAGAGAGAGAGAGAGAGAGAGAGAGAGAGAGAGA
>JACEEZ010005462.1:42500-50000 GCA_016584305.1 Chionoecetes opilio | reverse complement strand
TACCCCCTAAATATCCCTCCTCTACCACCACCACCTCGTCCTCTACCCCTTACATCCCCCTACACCCTCTCCCCCTCCCCCCCACCACAGCATCGCAGCCTCGCAGATATAAATTTCTGGTCTGCCTCGGGGATTTATGAAACAGTACATTCATAGGGGAGGGGAAGGGGGAGGGGAGAGGGGGAAGGGATGAGGGGAGGGGGGAATATCCTCTTAGTGTGGTGAGAAGCGTCGACAGACCTTAGGGGATTTGGGGAGGCTGGGGGGAGGGAGGTAGGGGAGAGAGAGAGAGAGAGAGAGAGAGAGAGAGAGAGAGAGAGAGAGAGAGAGAGAAAAAGAGAGGGGAGAGAGAGAGAGGATAGAGAGAGAGAGAGAGAGAGGAGAGAGAGAGAGAGAGAGAGAGAGAGAGACAGAGACAGAGACAGAGAGAGAGAGAGAGAGAGAGAGAGACAGAGAGAGAGAGAGAGAGAGAGAGAGAGAGAGAGAGAGAGAGAGAGAGAGAGAGAGAGAGAGAGAGAGAGAGAGAGAGAGAGAGAGAGAGAGAGAGAGAGAGAGAGAGAGAACCAAGTGAGTGTAGTAGATAAAGGTACAAACTAAATAACTGAGTAGCAATAATATATAAAAAATATCACACAGAAAATAATTAAAGCCACGACTAGAGAGGCAAAAAGTAATGAAAAAAAATATATAGATGAGAAAAAAAGGACATTTCTTCCCTCAATACAAGTCAACTTAATCAAATTCCTCCCAGAGCGAACTAAAGGCTCAACAAAACCACGAAAAAATACTATATTAGTAGTTTTACCGTGACGATAAATGTGTTGATAGTACTGACAGACAATTATTTACGTGAGACAGGAGACAAAACTACGGGAAGAGACGGGAGGGAGGGAGGAGGGTAGGGAGGGAGGGAGGGAGGGAGGGATGAGGGAGGGAAGGGAGGGAAGGAGGGAAGGGAGGGAGGAGGGAGGGGGGGGAGGGAGGGAGGGAGGGAGGGAGGGATGAGATGAAGGGAGAAAAATATTAAATATAATGAAACCAGGAGTGGATTTGCGTGTTTTAAGAGAGGAGAAAAATGGTGTGTGTGTGTGTGTGTGTGTGTGTGTGTGTGTGGTGTGTGTGTGTGTGTGTGTGCGTGTGCGTGTGTGTGTGTGTGTGTGTGTGTGTGTGTGTGTGTGTGTGGTGAAATAAAAAAAAAGGGAGTAAAAACAATATCATTACTCAGAAAGCAAAATCATATCCTTCACTTGAGTGTTTTATTCCCCTAAAATGAAAAGAAAAACGTTAAGAAAAAGCAATTTGGTTCACGAGCTCACTTTAGTTGCATGAATATTAGCGAACAAAGAAAGCGTTAAATAAAAAATAAAAAATAATAATAATAAATAAATAAAAAATGGTCTGTCCTTAAAAACGTATTCCACCAGATTGAAAGGAAAAGTTAGTTGAGATAGTTGTTGTACGTTTAAACTTATACTTCTAGGAGATATAATAATCGTGGCATTACAAAGGATATGTGGCTACGGATACAAGTGTTCGCTAAATAAAAAGAAAACAAATTTGTCATATTAATACTAGAATCAAAATTTGGTTAAAATAAATGATGGATGACGAAGACAAAACATTTAAAAAATATAGCTTAACACTTAAAAAAAATATATATAAAGGAAATTTATAAAAAGTGAGAGACTAGAAAGAAAAGATTCCAAATGTTTGTAGATGAAGATGAGAAAAATGTTTGATAATAATAAAAGCAGCTCATAAGGTGTTAACAAATCAAGCTCAAAATGATATGATTTTGTTTTCCTTTTTTTATAGATAATCAGCTATCATAGAAAAATATACAATCTTCACATAACATTTTGCCATAAAACAAAGAAACCAAGTCATCAACAAAGACAGGCAGGAAGGTTTGAGGCGAGGCGGGCCGCGTCCCTGGCCGGGTGTTGCGTCACCGCTCACTCCTCCTTAAACAGCATCTCCTCCAGCTGCTCCTCCATCAGGCTGGCCAGCAGGGTCTCCACCTCCAGCTGCACCGTACTCAGGGAAGGCCTGTGCTCGGGCTACTCCAGCGACAGGTTCCAAGATGCTAACTCCAAGCACCGCGGCGCCCCCCCCCCCCCAACAGCAGCCAGAGCAGAGCCAACATTGACTCCGAGAGCGCATACCTCCACCAAGGCTGAAGGTAAGGACAGAGGCATAGGCTATGCTGCGCGCGGCCTCGGTGCTAATCTCCGTCGCATTAGCCTTTGAACCTGTGGTGGGTGAAAACCCGCTACCCCGGGACACAGGGCTAGTGTGACATCCGGGTTACCAAAGTTAACTTCCCCAGGTATACCATATATCGACCATCCCCGAAAGGAAGGATGAACAGCTGGCCGCCGACTGTCCTGACCCGGATTCGAACCAGGACTCGCAGATTCGCAGCTAGGCGCGGAGGCGCTACAAGCTGAACAAGCATTAAAATACGATTTTGATAAACACAATATTACTTGCATTATTGATACCGTTACACCTAAAAAAGTTAATCTAATTTAAAAAATGATACATTGATATGAATTGTGAGATATCTATATAAAAAATAAATAAGGGTAAAAGGAGATACCAGTTTTTATCATGTTTTGAAAGGAGATCAAACAATTCTGTATAAAGGAAGTGAAGATGAAAATGCAACAGGAGTGGCGGGAGGAAATGCCCTTAACCCCTTGAGGCCCAGAACGTAATTTCCATTGTAATTTGGCTCCCATTAGCCTACTTTAATGAGTATAAGCAGTATTTCATAGGTCATATTGTCATATGACCTGTTAAGTATCCTTGTCCACTTGCTAATTAGGTATATTAAGTTATTTTTTCCAATTTTATGGCTGACAACAGACAATCTTATATATAGCAAAGGAAAGATTTGGGTGAGAAAGGGCTTACAGAACTTCCTCCTGATGTATAAAAAGACAAAAAGAAAAGAAAATTCACATAAAAACTACAACAATACATGAATAACGGCTTCGTATTAACAAATTATTATACGAAATAGGAAAAGACATACCTTATGAAAAGAATGTAAATATATTATATGAATCAGAAAATTAAACATTTATTTCTTATTCCTCACCTTTTGAAATGTACAAAAAAAGCTGTGCCAGTCAGTATATTTTTTCACCCAATTTTTTCTAACACATTTCAAACACCCAATTAATTTTTTTTTTTGGGGGGGGGCCTACCAGTCAGTATATTTTTTCACACTATTTTTTCTTACATATCAAACACCCAATTTTTTTTGGGTGTGCGTGGGGGGGGGGGGGTGGGTTGACGTATCATATGTCAAAGGAAATAATAACATACATAAACTTTCTCTATACACAAAGCAGCAAACGCTAGTAAGCAATACAAAGAATAACAGATCAATATAAAAAATAATCACTTCATGTTGATAAAAAAACAAAACCGACACAAACAAGGTCAAAAGGGGACAAAAAATGGACAAAAGAGGTCAAGTTTTCATCTGTATATAATGAATTTCGTCGTATTTGCAGTAATGTGAAAGAAAAAACTTATTCCATGATGACCTGCAGAGATGATGGGAGGAGGGTGTTGCAAGGAAGACGCAACAACACTTATTACGGCAATGAATACATAAGGGAGTGTTGTATTTAGGAGTAATAACGGAGTGTTGTATTTAGAAGTAATAAAGGAGTGTTCTATTTATGAGGAGTAATAAAGGAGTGTTGTATTTAGAAGTAATAAAGGAGTGTTGTATTTAAGAGGAGTAATAAAGGAGTGTTGTATTTAGGAGTAATAAAGGAGTGTTGTATTTAGAAGTAATAAAGGAGTGTTGTATTTAGAAGTAATAAAGGAGTGTTCTATTTATGAGGAGTAATAAAGGAGTGTTGTATTTAAGAGGAGTAATAAAGGAGTGTTGTATTTAGGAGTAATAAAGGAGTGTTGTATTTAGGAGTAATAAAGGAGTGTTGTATTTAAGAGGAGTAATAAAGGAGTGTTGTATTTAGAAGTAATAAAGGAGTGTTGTATTTAAGAGGAGTAATAAAGGAGTGTTGTATTTAGAAGTAATAAAGGAGTGTTGTATTTAAGAGGAGTAATAAAGGAGTGTTGTATTTAGGAGTAATAACGGAGTGTTGTATTTAGAAGTAATAAAGGAGTGTTCTATTTATGAGGAGTAATAAAGGAGTGTTGTATTTAGAAGTAATAAAGGAGTGTTCTATTTATGAGGAGTAATAAAGGAGTGTTGTATTTAGGAGTAATAAAGGAGTGTTGTATTTAGAAGTAATAAAGGAGTGTTGTATTTAGAAGTAATAAAGGAGTGTTGTATTTAGAAGTAATAAAGGAGTGTTGTATTTAGAAGTAATAAAGGAGTGTTGTATTTAGAAGTAATAAAGGAGTGTTGTATTTAAGAGTAATAAAGGAGTGTTGTATTTAAGAGTAATAAAGGAGTGTTGCATTTAAGAGGAGTAATAAAGGAGTGTTGTATTTAGGAGTAATAAAGGAGTGTTGTATTTAGGAGTAATAAAGGAGTGTTGTATTTAGGAGTAATAAAGGAGTGTTGTATTTAGGAGTAATAAAGGAGTGTTGTATTTAGGAGTAATAAAGGAGTGTTGTATTTAGGAGTAATAAAGGAGTGTTGTATTTAGGAGTAATAAAGGAGTGTTGTATTTAGGAGTAATAAAGGAGTGTTGTATTTAGGAGTAATAAAGGAGTGTTGTATTTAGGAGTAATAAAGGAGTGTTGTATTTAGGAGTAATAAAGGAGTGTTGTATTTAGGAGTAATAAAGGAGTGTTGTATTTAGGAGTAATAAAGGAGTGTTGTATTTAAGAGTAATAAAGGAGTGTTGTATTTAAGAGTAATAAAGGAGGGTTGTATTTAGAAGTAATAAAGGAGTATTGCCTGGCTATTACCGGCGACTCATCAGCTATTGTGAAGGATGAACGAGAAAACAGCATCACAAGAAAAGAAAATATCCACAGAACAAGAAAATAGCTATGTATGAAAGTCTGATAGCATGTAATTGCACTTTCATATTGCTTTTGTTGTTGTCGTATTTGCACTATTCCAAGATTGGTATGGATCTACATCAGCTCACAGGCGAACCTAATGACACAAATTGTGGAATAATCATCACAGTCGCAGGTGTTATGAACGGCCACTGCCACACACACACCTCCTCATCTTAACCCCTTCACGCCCAGATATTTCCTTTGCTATATGAAATCGTCTGTTCTTAGCCATAAAACTACGAAAAAATAACTAAATAAACCAAATTAGCTAATGGTCAAGGATATTATACAGGTCATATCTATAAAATATTACTTATGTTCACTAAAATCGTCGAATGGTGGTTATATTACAATGAAAATTACGCTCTGGACTTCAAGGGGTTAAAACTATAAATCCATCTGCAAGGTATTTCGCTTCAGGGTCAAAGAAGGAACTTTTTTTCTACCTGCTACCTTCTTTCTACCTTCCCTACCTTTTCTTTTACTTTTTCTACCTCCCTTCTTCTTACCTTCTTAGTTAGTTCTTCTTTGTTTTATCATCTTCCCTGAGGGCTTAGGTAGTTAGCATTGCACACTCTGGAGGGCTGTGATGGTCGGCCCTCGCCTGTGGTAGCGCAGGCTGGATTTTGAATTGCATAACTTGCATGCTATTCTTGTGTTTCTAACTTGTAGAAACTATAGTGGTGGAAAGAAGTCACACAGACACTACCATTTGGCCCAGTAGGGATGTTGCTGTATGTTATTCCTTTGCATATTCCTTTGTATTTAGTTTTGACTAAGAGTGGTTGCAAGGATGTTTATGTAGAACTATTATAAACACAGCCATCGTGTACAGGATGAATTACTATAATCCTTCCTCCGACATGGAAGTCCTGCAGTTCCATCAACAACGTACACAATGTAATGCTAATACTAATGTACACATATCGCCAAAGTGCTCCAGTACACAATGTAATGCTAATACTAATGTACACATATCGCCAAAGTGCTCCAGTACACAATGTAATGCTAATACTAATGTACACATATCGCCAAAGTGCTCCAGTACACAATGTAATGCTAATACTAATGTACACATATCGCCAAAGTGCTCCAGTACACAATGTAATGCTAATACTAATGTACACATATCGCCAAAGTGCTCCAGTACACAATGTAATGCTAATACTAATGTACACATATCGCCAAAGTGCTCCAGTACACAATGTAATGCTAATACTAATGTACACATATCGCCAAAGTGCTCCAGTACACAATGTAATGCTAATACTAATGTACACATATCGCCAAAGTGCTCCAGTACACAATGTAATGCTAATACTAATGTACACATATCGCCAAAGTGCTCCAGTATTAGAACAAAGCATAACAGCACAAAACGTCCTGTTAAGCCACACTATCAGAATGAAGCAGAAAAAAGTTAAACACGACGACCTTTCCAGACAAATTAATGAGTGAAGTGCACAGAACATAAACTACTTATCCATTAGACTAGAGAAATAAGATATATGACAATTTGATCGGAGTGATATTCTTGTTGTCTAAGTAGCCTTCTGGCATTATTGTGAAATTATGCAAAGTAAAAGGTTGGATATCAGCAAGGTAATATAAACAATACATTGATAGATCATTCAGGTTTATAAACCAACGACTCCAGAGGTCAGGCGAGGAGACAGTATCCTATGATGACGCAACGTAGACTTTGGACTAGAACAGAAACACTAAATGCTCTACACTTGTTAAAAAGACAGACAGATAGAAAAATAGTAGACAATCATGCGTATGTGTGTTTAGTTTGGTAGAGAAATAACGTAAGCAAGTGTTGATGATCGTATGGAAAGATATGAAATGAGAACCGTGGATACATTCTTTCAGAAAATATCATGAGTTGACTTTAAAAGGTTCGAATGTATATATCAAAAAACATGTCAAATTTATTAACAAAAGTAACCTTCGATATCAAACTGTTTATTTTTATACAGTACATGTAAAAAGCGACCAAGATGGAGAGCTATGAAATATGTTTAAGAGAAGAAAGGAGTAAGTCAAATATTCCAACGAAAATATGTCACGACAGAATAAAAGAATACATAATCAGTTTAAAATAGAAAAGAACATTTAGTGTTAGTGTTAAATATATACACAGAAACAAAGAGCTAGAATAGAATAGAATTCTCTATTTTTCTAGAGATATTTTTCTGCTCGTGCAAAACTAGAGTGGAAACCGGAGAGAACTATAAAAGTAACATGCCCGCGAGGAGCACATAATACTATTCCAGAACAACATTTGACATTATAAAAAGATGAAACAATTTACTCAACCAGAGTCAGAATAAGAGAGCAGAGGTAAGTAAACTCAATTAACATAATCCTGAAATACGATAAGAAAAAAAAAGAATGGTATTTCAGAAAAAACCATGACGGAGAAATATTTTATAAACATTCACGGATATGATATGACGTGTTGTGATATGATATGACGTGTTGTGATATGAT
>JACEEZ010005462.1:25000-32500 GCA_016584305.1 Chionoecetes opilio | reverse complement strand
AAGGGTTTTGGGTTGCGGCAAGGCAAGTACCACTACCCAGCCCGAGTCTATCAGCCAATCAGCGACGTCCTTACAAACTCGGCTAGGCAGCGAGCAGCTCCCAAGAATCCAGCCAAAGTGAATAAACTATAGTAGTTGTTATTGCTGTTGTTGTAGCTGTAGTTGTAGTAGTTGTTGTTTTTGTTGTTGTTATTATTGCTGTTGTTGTTGTTATTGCTGTAGTTGTAGTTGTAGTTGTTGTTGTTGCTGTTGTTGTTGTTGTTGTTGTTGTTGTTGTTGTTGTTGTAGTAGTTAGTAGTAGAAGTAGTAGTAGTTGTTGTTGTTGTTGTTGTTGTTGTTAGGGGCTGGCATCTTATGGGTGATGGAGGATATCTTTTTCAGGGGGTGGGGTGATGGAGGATATCTTTTTCAGGGGGTGGGGTGATGGAGGATATCTTTTTCAGGGGGTGGGGGGATGAGGAATATCTTTTTCAGGGGGGGGGGAATGGGGAATATCTTTTTCAGGGGTGGGGGATGAGGAATATCTTTTTCAGGGGGTGGGGGGATGAGGAATATCTTTTTCAGGGGGTGGGGGGATGGGGAATATCTTTTTCAGGGGTGGGGGGATGAGGAATATCTTTTCAAGGGGTGGGGGGATGAGGAATATCTTTTTCACGGGGTGGAGGATAGAGAATGTCTTTTTCAGGGGGGATATCTTTTTCAGGGGTGGGGGATGGGGAATATCTTTTCAGGGGGTGGGGGGATGGTGAATATCTTTTTCAGGGGGTGGGGGATGGGGAATATCTTTTTCAGGGGGTGGGGTGATGGGGGATATCTTTTTCATGGGGTGGGGGGATGGGGGATATCTTTTTAAGGGGGTGGGGGATGGGGAATATCTTTTTCAGGGGTGGGGGGATGGGGGATATCTTTTTCAGGGGGTGGGGGATGGAGCATATCTTTTTCAGGGGGTGGGGGGATGGGGGATATCTTTTTCAGGGGGGAATGGGGAATATCTTTTCAGGGGATGGGGGGATGGGGGATATCTTTTTCAGGGGAGAATAGGGAATATCTTTTTCAGGGGGTTGGGGGATGGGGGATATCTTTTTCAAGGGGTGGGGGGATGGGGAATATCTTTTTCAGGGGAGAATGGGGAATATCTTTTGTCAGGGGGTGGGGGGATGGGGGATATCTTTTTCAAGGGGTGGGGGATGAGGAATATCTTTTTCAGGGGGTGGGGGATGGGGAATATCTTTTTCAGGGGAGAATGGGGAATATCTTTTTCAGGGGGTGGGGGGATGGGGGATATCTTTTTCATGGGGTGGGGATGAGGAATATCTTTTTCAGGGGGTGGGGGGATGGGGAATATCTTTTTTCAGGGGGTGGGGGATGGGGGATATCTTTTTCAGGGGGTGGGGGGATGGGGGATATCTTTTTCAGGGGGGGATGGGGAATATCTTTTTCAGGGGGTGGGGGGATGGGGGATATCTTTTTCAGGGGTGGGGGGATGGGGATATCTTTTCAGGGGTAGGGGGATAGAAAATATCTTTTTCAGGGGAAGGGGGATTCTTTTTCAGGGGTGGGGGGATGGGGAATATCTTTTTCAGGGGGTGGGTGGATGGGAGATATCTTTTTCAGGGGGTGGGGGGATGGAGAATATCTTTTCAGGGGAAGGGGGATATCTTTTCAGGGGGTGGGGGGATGGGGGAATATCTTTTCAAGGGGTGGGGGATAGGGAATATCTTTTTTCAGGGGTGGGGGGATGGGGAATATCTTTTTCGGGGGTGTGGGGATGGGAATATCTTTTTCGGGGGGTGGGGGGATGGGGAATATCTTTTTCAGGGGGTGGGGGGTATGGGGAATATCTTTTTCAAGGGGTGGGGGGGTGGGGAATATTTTTTTCAGGGGGTGGGGGGATGGGGAGTATCTTTTTCAGGGGGTGGGGATGGGGGATATCTTTTTCAGGGGGGGGATGGGGATATCTTTTTCAGGGGGTGGGTGATGGGGGATATCTTTTTCAGGGGTTGGGGGATGGGGAATATCTTTTTCAGGGGGTGGGGGGGATGGGGATATCTTTTTCAGGGGGTGGGGGATGGGGAATATCTTTTTTCAGGGGGTGGGGGGATGGGGGATATCTTTTTCAAGTGGGGGGGGGATGGGGATATCTTTTAGGGTTGGGGATGGGGAATATCTTTTTCAGGGGTGGGGGGGGGTTGGGGAATATTTTTTTCAGGGGGTGGGGGGATGGGAATATCTTTTTCAGGGGGTGGGGGGGTAGGGAATATTTTTTTCAGGGGGTGGGGGGATGGGGAGTATCTTTTTCAGGGGGTGGGGGGATGGGGGATATCTTTTTCAGGGGGGGATGGGGGATATCTTTTTCAGGGGGTGGGTGATGGGGGATATCTTTTTCAGGGGTTGGGGGATGGGGAATATCTTTTTCAGGGGGTGGGGGGATGGAGGATATCTTTTTCAGGGGGTGGGGGGATGGGGAATATCTTTTTCAGGGGGTGGGGGATGGGGGATATCTTTTTCAGGGGGTGGAGGATGGGGGATATCTTTTCAGGGGTTGGGGGATGGGGAATATCTTTTTCAGGGGGTGGAGGGATGGGGGATATTCTTTTCAGGGGGTGGGGGGATGGGGAATATCTTTTCAGGGGGTGGGGGGTGTGGGATAATTTTGTTCAGGGGGGTGGGGGATGGGGAATATCTTTTTCAGGGGGTGGGGGATGTGGGATAGTCTTTTTCAGGGGGTGGGTGGATGGGGAATATCTTTTTCAGGGGGGGGGATGGGGGATATCTTTTTCAGGGGGTGGGGGGATGGGGGGGGTATCCTTTTTCAAGGGGTGGGGGGATGGGGGATATCTTTTTCAGGGGTGGAGGGATGGGGAATATCTTTTTCAGGGGGTGGGGGGATGGGGATATCTCTTTTCAGGAGATGGGGGGATGGGGATATTTTTTCAGGGGGTGGGGGATAGGGGAATATTTTTCAGGGGTGGGGGGATGGGGGATATCTTTTTCCGGGGGTGGAAGGGGGGGATATCTTTTTCAGGGGTTGGGGGATGGGGGAAATCTTTTTCAGGGGGTGGGGGATGGGGGGATATCTTTTTCAGGGTTGGGGGATGGGGAATATCTTTTTCAGGGGGTGGGGGTGATGGGGGGCTGGTTTGAGGGGGCTTGTTGTTCAGGGGGCTGGAGGGCTGTAGTTTGAGGTGGGGCTTGGTGTTTCAGGGGGGTGGGGGGCTGTAGTTTGAGGGGGGCTTGATGTTTCAGGGGCTGGGCGGCTGTAGTTTGAGGGGGGCTTGGTGTTTCAGGGGGTGGGGGGCTGTAGTTTGAGGGGGGCTTGATGTTTTAGGGGCTGGGGGGCTGTAGTTTGAGGGGGGCTTGGTGTTTCAGGGGGGTGGGTGGGCTTGGTGTTTCAGGGGGGGGGGGGGGGCTTGGTGTTTCAGGGGGGTGGGGGCTGTAGTTTGAGGGGGGCTTGATGTTTCAGGGTCTGGGGGCTGTAGTTTGAGTGGGGCTTGGTGTTTCAGGGGGCTGGGGGCTGTAGTTTGAGGGGGGCTTGGTGTTTTAGGGGGGTGGGGGGCTGTAGTTTGAGGGGGGCTTGGTGTTTCAGGGGGCTGGGGGGCTGTAGTTTGAGGGGGGCTTGGTGTTTCAGGGGCTGGGGGGCTGTAGTTTGAGGGGGGATAGGGGCTGCTGGTTTAGTTAGGTGCGGGGACTTCAATTTTTAGGTGTACGTTTTTGCCTTTGCTGCTTTTTTGCCCGTCTCTTCTTCCTGATCCTGGCGACGTTGGTCTTGATGTCGTCATAGAAGATTTCCTTCAGGTCCAGCATCAGTCTGTGCATTGCCCGCCCAGTGGTGGTCTTGGTAAAGAACGTTTTGAGTTTTCTTTTTAGGTAATGTTTGTTCTTTATGCCATTGGGCGGCAGCTGCATGTCCTGGGGGGTAGGGGCAAGGGGAGAGGGAGAGGGGGTCATGGTGGGGTATGGTGGGGCGGCGGTGTGTTGTCTGTTGTTAATGATTTGATGACGTTTGTTTTGATGTCGTCATAGAAGATTGCCTTCAGGTCTTTCAACAGACTATGAATTGCCCGCCCAATGGTCGTTTTGGTAAAGAAGATTTTGAATTTTCTTTTTACCTTATTCTTCTTCTTGATGCCATTGGGCGGCATCTGCCCCGCCTTGCCCTGCAGGTCCTGGGGGGCGGGGGCAGGGGGAGAGGTATTGGGGGTGGTGATGGGGTGTGGTGGGGCGGCGGTGTGTTGTCTCCACCACACAGACGCCTTGGCCAGGAGGAGGCAGGCCACGCCCCACGCCAGCAGGCACTGCGCGGAGAACTCAACATAGGTCTCCTGCAGCTTGCGGGGGGGGGGGGGGGAAAAAAAAAGGGGGGTTTTTTTTGGGGGGTTTGGGGGGGGGGGGGTTTTTTTGGGGGTTTTTTGGGGTTGTTTTTTTTGTTTTTTTTTTTTTTTTTTTTTTGTTTTGTTTTTTTTTTTTTTTTGGGTTTTTTTTTCTTTTTTTTTAAAATTTTGGGTTTTTTTTTTTTTGGGGAAATTTTTTTTTTTTTTTTTTTTTTTTTTTTTTTTTTTTTTTTGGGGGGGGTTTTTTTTTTGGGGGGGGGGGGGGAATTTTTTTGGGGGGGGGGGGGTTTTGTTTTTTTTAAAAAATTTTTTGGGGGGGTTTTTTTTTTTTTTTTGGGGGGTTGGGTTTTTTTTGGGGGGGGGGGTTTTTTTGGGGGGGGTTTTAAAATTTTTTCCTTTTTTTTTGGGGGGGGTTTTTGGGGGGGGTTTTTTTTTCCAGGGGGGGGGGGGGGGTTTTTTTGGGGGGGGGGGGGGGAAAGGTGGGGGGGGGGGGGGAAAAAAAGGGGGGGGGGGGGCCCCCCCCGGGGGGGGGGGGAAATTTTTGGGGGGAGGGGGCCCGGGGGGGTTTTTTGGGGGGGGGGGGTTTTTTCCCCGGGGGGGGGAAAATTTTTTCCGGGGGGGGGTTTTTCCAGGGGGGGGTTTTTTTTTGGGGGTTGGGGGGGCCCCCCTTTTCCGGGGGGGGGGGTTTTTTTGGGGGGGGGGGGGTTTTTTTTTGGGGGGGGGGGGGAAAAGGGGGGGGGGGGCCCCCCACCCCCAAGGGGGGGGGGCCCCCCCTTTTGGGGTGGGGGGGGGTTGCCCCCCCCCCCAAAAAAAAAATTTTTTTAAAGGGGGGGGAAAAAAAAAGGGGGGGGGTGGGGTTTTTTTTTTTTGGGGGGGGGGGGGGTTTTTTGGGGGAAAAACCCTTTTGGGGGGGGGAAAACCCTTTTGGGGGGGGGGGGAAGGTTTTTTTCCTTTTGGGGGAAAAATTTTTCCCCCGGGGGGGGGGGTTTTTTTAAAAATTTTTTCCCGGGGGGGGGTTTTTTTTTAAAAGGGGGGGGGGGTTAAATTTTTTAAAAAATTTTTTTTTTGGGGGGGGGGGGGAAAAAAATTTTTTTGGGGGGAAATTTTTGGGGGTTTTTGGGGGGGGTTTTAAAACCTTTTTGGGGGGGGGGGGGGTTTTTTTGGGTGGGGGGGGTTTGGGGTTTTTTTGGGGGGGGGGCCCCTTTTTTTTTTTTTAAAAAAAAAAAAGGGGGGCCCCCCTTTTATTTAAAAGGGAATTTTTTTAAAAAAAATTTTAAAAATTTTTAAAAAAAATTTTAAAAAAAAAATTTTTTTTTAAAAAAATTTTTTTTTTTTTTTAAAAAAAAGGGGGTTTTTAAAATTTTTTGGGAAAGGGGAAAAACTTTTTTTTTTTTAAATTTAAAAAAAGGGGGGGAAAAAAAAAAGGGGGGGGGGGGGGGAAAAAAAGGGGGGGGGGATGGGGAAAAGGGGGGGGGGAAAAAAAAAAAAATTTTTTTTTTTAAAAAAAAAAAAAAATTTTTTTTTGGGGGGGGGGAAATTTTTTGGGGGGGGGGGGGTTTTGGGTTATTTTTTTGGGGGGGGGGGTTTTTTTAAGGGGGGGGGGGTTTTTTTTGGGGGGGGTTTTTTTTTTTTGGGGGGGGTTTTTTTTTCAGGTTTTTGGGGTTGAAGTTTTTTTTTTTGGGGGGGGGAAATTTTTTTTTTTTGGGGGGGTTTTTTTTGGGTTGGGGGGGGGGTTTTTTTTTTGGGGGGGTTGGGGGGGGGGGGTTTTTTGGGGGGGGGGGGGTTTTTTTTTTGGGGGTTGGGGGGGGGTTTTTTTTTTTGGGGGGGAAATTTTTTTGGGGGTGGGGGGGGGAAATTTTTTTGGGGTTGGGGGAGGGGGGGTTTTTTTTTGGGGGGGGGGGGGGGTTTTTTTTGGGGGGGGGGGGTTTTTTTTTTGGGGGGGTTTGGGGATTTTTTTTGGGGGGGGTTGGGGGAAATTTTTTTTTGGGGGGGGGGGGGGATTTTTTTTTTTGGGGGGGGGGGGGGTTTTTTTTTTGGGGGGGTTTTTTCCCTTTTGGGGGGGGGGGGGGGTTTTTTTGGGGGGGGGGGGGGGGGGGTTTTTTTTTTTTTGGGGGGGGGGGGTTTTTAAACCCGGGGGGGGGGGGTTTTTTTTTTTTTTTTGGGGGGGGGGGGGGTTTTTTTTTGGGGGGGGGGGGAAAAATTTTTTCCCGGGGGGGTGGGGGGGGGGGGGGTTTTTTGGGGGGGGGGGGGGTTTTTTTTTGGGGGGGGGGGGGGGGGGGGTTTTTTTTGGGGGGGGGGGGTTTTTGGGGGTTTTTGGGGGGGGGGGGGGGGGGGGGGGGGTTTTTTTTTGGGGGGGGGGGTTTTTAAAATTTTTGGGGGAGGGGGGGGGTTTTTTTTGGGGGGGGGGGGGGGGGTTTTTTTTTTGGGGGGGGGGGAAATTTTTTTTGGGGGGTTTGGGGGGGGGAATTTTTTTTTGGGGGGGGGGGGGGGGGGTTTTTTTTTGGGGGGGGGGAAATTTTTTTTGGGGGGGGTTTTTTTTTTAATTTTGGGGGGGGGTTTTTTTTTTGGGGGGGGGGGGGGGGTTTTTTGGGGGGGGGAAGGGGGTTTTTTTGGGGGGGGGGGGGGGCTTTTTGGGGGGGGGGGGGTTTTTGGGGGGTTTTGGGGGGGGGGTTTTTTTTGGGGGGGGGGGGGGGAAATTTTTTTTTTTTGGGGGGGGTTTTTTTGGGGGGGTGGGGGTTTTTTTAAGGGGGGGGGGTTTTTTTTGGGGGGGCCCTTTTTTGAGGGGGTTTTTTTTTTGGGGGGGGGGGGGGGGTTTTTTTTGGGGGGGGGGGGGGGGGGGGGGTTTTTTAAGGGGGGGGTTTTGGGGGGGGGGGGGTTTTTTTTGGGGGGGGGGGTTTTTGGGGGGGGGGTTTTTTTGGGGTTGGGGGGCCTTTTTTGGGGGGTTTTTTTTGGGGGGGGGTTTTTTTTGGGGGGGTTTTTTTTTTGGGGGGGGGGGGGGGTTTTGGGGGGGGGGGGGGGGGCGGGGGGGTTTTTGGGGGGGGGGGGCGGGGTTTATTTGGGGGGGAAATTTTTTTTTAAAATTTTTTTTTTTTTTTTTTGGGGTTTTTTTTTTTGGGGGGCCCCCTTTTTTTTCCCCCAAAAGGGGTTTTTAGGCCCCCAAAAACCCCCC
>JACEEZ010005462.1:15000-20000 GCA_016584305.1 Chionoecetes opilio | reverse complement strand
TACGTTACGAATTCATCATCTTCTTCATCATTTATTTATATTTTCATTCTATTCATCTTTTCATTAATTATTTACGAAGGTATTTCAGGTGAGTTCAAAGGCTTAGGTTATGCAAGGCCTTCCTTCTTTCTTTCTTTCTTTCTTTCTTTCACCAGCACCACTACCATCTTAAATATTATATAAGGGTAGATAGTTATGTGATTCTCTCTCTCTCTCCTCTCTCTCTCTCTCTCTCTCTCTCTCTCTCTCTCTCTCTAACAATTAGGTCACGTAAGGTCAAGGTCAAGAACGTGTTATGTGTCAAGGCATCCTAAGTTATCAGGTCAAGTGTCTTCTTAGCTTGTTTGCATACACACACACACACACACACACACACACACACACACACACACACACACACACACACATACACACACACACACACACACACACACCACACACACACACATTCAAGAATAGTGTTTTATATACTATCAATATACTATTACTATTATCATCACAATCATTATCATTATTATCATTATCCCATTATTACATATAGTCCACACATCAATGGTTAACTGTAATTTTTTTTTCTCTCTCTCTCTCTCTCTCTCTCTCTCTCTCTCTCTCTCTCTCTCTCTCTCTCTCTTTCTCATTCCTACTTCTCTCGCCACCACCACAATCAAAACCGCCCAACCACCACCACAATCAAAACCGCCCAACCACCACCACAATCAAAACCGCCCAACCACCACCACTTAACCGCCCAATGCACACACACACACACACACACACACACACACAATGCACCATTAGGCCCTTTAATCACCCAATGAGCGTGAGGTAATGGCTTTGCGTTCACCCCTTCGCCCATTCGAGGTTAGTGAAGCAGTGGTGAAAAAAAGGAAGAAATTGTAAGAGGGAGAGAGAGGTATGTCTTCCTTCTCCTTCCTTCCTCCCTCCCTCTCTCCCTCTCTCTCTCTCTCTCTCTCTCTTTTTCTTTCTTTCCTCCTTCCTTCCTTCCTTTCCTTTCCTTTCCTTTCCTTCCTTTCTTTCTTCCTTCCTTCCTTCCTTCCTACCTTTCTTTAATAAAATTTCCTTAATGATTGTAGTTTCTTTCCTATGGTAGTTTTGTTTATCGATATGGTATGTATGCATGTTTGTGTATCTGTATGTATGTATGTATGTATGTACGTATGTATGTATGTATGTATGTATGTATGTATGTATGTATGTATGTATGTATGTATGTATGTATGTATGTATGTATGCATGGTATGTATGCATGTTTGTGTATTTGTATGGTAGGTTTTTTTTTTTTTTTTTTTATTTGTTTACTTGTGTGAGTTCTTATACTTTCTTTACATAGAGGGGAATTTTTTTTCTTCTTTTTTTTCTTCTACGTTTGAGCCTATATAGCGCCTGTAGGCTATTATCTTCCTTCCTTAGGTTAAAGAATATAAAGTGTGGAGTATTGCTTTTCATTTTTATTCTATTATTTTTCTAGGAAGGAGATATTTAAGTGAGCTGAGTGCGTTTATATATTTTTATTTTGTATATTTTAGCTTTTTTTTTTATTTGTAAAGATTTCATTCTCATTCACTTTTTTTGCTATTAGTTTGAGGAGACCATAACAGTATCTCTCTCTCTCTCTCTTCTTCTCTCTCTCTTCTACGTTCTATCCCTCTATCGCTCTTACTCTTCTCTCCTCTCTCTCTCGTCTCAACTCCTCAGCCTTGGATATTGCTCTTTCATATTTCCCCCTCCAATTACTATATTTTTCCCCTCTGCTCTCTCTCTTCTCTCCGTCGCCCCAGATTTATACGATTGTTTTTACTGTTTTTTACTTCTTTCTTCCTCCATTTCAATCCAGTACCTTTTCACTTGCTATATTTAGATGCTCTCCTCTCTCTCTCTCTCCTCTCCTCTCTCTCTCTCTCTCTCTTCTCTCTCTCTCTCTCTCTCTCTCTCTCTCTCTCTCTCTCTCTCTCGTCTCTCCTCTCTTCCTCTTGGTCTCTTCTCTTCTCCTCTCTCCTTCTCTTTTCTTCCTCCCTCTCTCTCTCTCTCTCTCTCACTCTTCCTCTTGGATCTGCTCTTTCATTTTCCTCCTCCCATTACTTTATTTCTTCCCCTCTCTCTCTCTCTCTCTCTCTCTCTCCGTCGCCCCAGATTTACGATTGTTTTTACTGTTTCCTTCCCATTCTTCTCTTCTTCTCCCTTTCAATCCGCTACCTTTTCACCTGAGATATTTATGATCTCTCTCTCTCTCTCTCTCTCTCTTCTCTCTCTCTCTCTCTCTCTCTCTCTCTCTCTCTCTTCTCTCTCTCTCTCTCTCTCTCTCTCTCTCTCTCTCTCTCACCTTTTCTATATATTGCAAGAGTTCTGTTATTGCCAAACCATTTAACTTTTCAAAATAAGTAAGTTTTGTCAAATTTGTGATTTTTAAGGAATATCTGGAAGTATGTCATTGTGAATTGGCTGAAATAGGGACTTCTAATCATTGTAACTGAAAACTGACTCCAGATTCGTGTTCTGTCCGTGTTCTGTCCGTGTTCGTGTCCACACACACACACACACACACACACACACACACACACACACACACACACACACACACACACACACACACAGCATGCCCGAAAACTGCTAGGAACTAATTTTCAAGCAAATCTATTTTACAAAAAATATTGCAAATGTTGCAAAGGAAATTTTGCAAATTTTGCAAGTACGTCCTACCCCTTGCAAAATTTGCAGTATTTTTTGACAAATTGATTTGCTTGAAAATTTGTTCCTAACAGTTTTCGGGCATGCTGAACACGAATCTGGAGTCAGTTTTCAGTTACAATGATTAGAA
Source organism: Chionoecetes opilio (assembly GCA_016584305.1). Taxonomy (NCBI): domain Eukaryota; kingdom Metazoa; phylum Arthropoda; class Malacostraca; order Decapoda; family Majidae; genus Chionoecetes; species Chionoecetes opilio. The sequence continues at coordinate 17,164 of JACEEZ010005462.1, read as the reverse complement.
GTCCCTATTTCAGCCAATTCACAATGACATGATACTTCCAGATATTCCTTAAAAATCACAAATTAGACAAAACTTACTACAAGACAAACATATGATAGGCATTGCTAGATTAATCATTACTTCAATACAACGATCAGTATTAGTATTTTCAGTATTATTATTATTATTATTATTAATTCCTATTTGAGCCACCCATGCGATTGTCGAAGTACTGAAAAAACTAGGAATACTATAGCAATCCTGTGGAACTTCTAATGCCCTCCTATGACTCCTGTAGTATGCATGAAGTAGCGAAGAGGCCCGTGAAGGACTCTGAAGGATTGTATACAAAGCGAAGGATACTTAAAAAAAAAAGTTGTTCTTCCTCCTCCCTTTCTTCTCCTCATTCCTCCGATGTATGTTACTCTCGGTTATGTTAAAAGCTCACCTGTAATGGTCTGGGGAGAAATATGATGCAATAAGGGCAGAGCGGGATGCATGGTCAACGCAACCAGCGGAGTGTATGCGGTGATTCTTGTTGGTCGCCCCGCGGGGCAACGGGTCACAAAAGTCTTGAATATAGCCCTGAGTGTCCTAGCCTCTCTCTCTTTCTAGTGGCGGTGGTTGTGACAATGATAACCGCAACATTACATATTCCTAGCTAGTATCGCAAACTATACCGATAATACCGATAAAAACATCCTCTATATATATATATATATAATATACACACACACACACACACACACACACACACACACACACACACACACACACACACACACACACACACACACACACCACACACACACACACACACACACACCACACACACACACACACACACACACACACACACACACACACACACACACACACACACACACACACACACACACACACACACACACACACACACACACACACACACACACACCACACACACACACACACACACACACACACACACACACACACACACACACACACACACACACACACACACACACACACACACACACACACACACACACACACACACACACACACACACACACACACACACCACACCACACACACACACACACACACACACACACAACACACACACACACACACACACACACACACACACACACACACACACACACACACACACACACCACACACACACACACACACACACACACACACACACACACACACACACACACACACACACACACACACACACACACACACACACACACACACACACACACACACCACACACACACACACACACACACAACACACACACACACACACAACACCAACACACACACACACACCACCACAACACACACACACACACACACACACACACACACACACACACACACACTATCGGAACATTACACTACACTATCGGCTCTTTAAAACACGGCTTATAAATAACTGATAATAAGAAAATAAATAACTGATATAAGAACATTCAAAATAAGAAAAATTGCATGACGTTATTTTTGCTAATACTAAACAACTTTTTTTCGTATTAAGAAATGATGACTACAAAATTTAAAGTAATATATACATAAGATCAATGCCAAAAAACCTACCTTATAATATTTACATCACTTTAACGTTATTTTCCTGTAAACAACCTAACTTTTTTTTCATATTAAGAACTGATAAAGCATAAAAAATAACTAATATTAACATGACATTAATAACAAAAATATAACTTATTATATTTACATCCCTAAGTTGTTGTTTTTTTTTGTTTTTTTTAGACAACATAATTTTTTTCATATTAAGAACTTTGTATTTTTTTTTTCTATTACAATTTTTTTTTCATATTAACAACTTTATATTTTTTCACTTTTCATATTAAGAACTGATAACCACAAAATCTATAGTAATACAAACCTAAAATTAATACCAAAAACCTACTCTTATATATTTACATTCTTAACTATATATTTCATAGTAGATTTCTAACACCAAAAATAGCCAACACGGAAGTAGAAAAGGTCAGTCTTCCCTTAAATGACCTTTCCACTACAATAATACTTCGTTTTACCTTAATTATTGAGAGGATGATACCGTGTGTGTGTGTGTGTGTGTGTGTGTGTGTGTGTGTGTGTGTGTGTGTGTGTGTGTGTGTGTGTGTGTGTGTGTGTGTGTGTGTGTGTGTGTGTGTGTG
>JACEEZ010005462.1:7500-10000 GCA_016584305.1 Chionoecetes opilio | reverse complement strand
AAGCTTTCGCACGTTTTACCTCCCATTATTCTGTCACCCTCCCTCCCTCCCTTCCCTCCCACACACACAGCCTCCCTCCCTGTCTTCCTTCTTTCCCTCCCACACACAGCCTCCCTTCCTTCTTTCCCTCCCACACACACAGCCTCCCTTCCTTCTTTCCCTCCCACACACACAGCCTCCCTTCCTTCCCTCCTTCCTTCTTTCCCTCCCACACACACAGCCTCCCTTCCTTCTTTCCCTCCCACACACACAGCCTCCCTTCCTTCCCTCCTTCCTTCTTTCCTCCCACACACACAGCCTCCCTTCCTTCCTCCTTCTTCTTCCCTCCCACACACACAGCCTCCCTTCCTTCTTTCCCTCCCCCACACACACAGCCTCCCTCCCTTTCCCTCCTTCCTTCTTTCCCTCCCACACACACAGCCTCCCTCCCTTCCCTCCCTCCCTGTCTTCCTCCCTCCCTTCTTTCCCTCCCACATACAGCCTTCTCTCCTTCCCTCCCTCTCTCACTCTCTCCTTCCTTCCTTCCCTCTTTCCTCCCACACACACATCCTTCCTTCCCTTCTCTTCCCTCCCTCACAATCACACATCCTTTCCTCTCTACTCCTTCCTACCTCACCATCAGACATCGCTTGTTAAAGTAATCGTCCAGACCCATTTTTTTCTATTCAAAATACCTAATCCACAAAAAATTATTCATTTCCACGCCTTATTTCCCTAAAAACATGACTTTTGTAAAATACGCGGGGAAAACAACAGCCCGGTTCCAGCCGTGGCGCGAAACTATATCAGAAAATAATATATCAGAAACACCCAAAATTCTTCATGTACTATATTTATTTCTAATTTTACGTGTATTTGTATTACCGCGCGGTTGGTAGGCCTCCTCAAGTGACGTCACCGAGCCGTGAAGCGTCGCCTGCAAGTCGTGAAGAGCGTTTTGGAAGCTCGGGGAATTTACAGATTTTGATTGCGGATTATTTAAAAACGGGTGACTGGATGCAAAAAGTGACAACATTTTGTTGATATACTTGATCATGGCTATATTTTGACTGCATTAAATCAGGAATGATGAAATGGTCTGGACGATTACTTTAAGCTCCAAACTCATCTCTCTCTCTCTCTCTCTCTCTCTCTCTCTCTCTCTCTCTCTCTCTCTCTCTCTCTCTCTCTCTCTCTCTCTCTCTCTCTCTCTCTCTGTTTACTGCCCCTTTTCTTCCCCTCATAAAAATATTCCCTTCCTCATCACTTTCTTCTACTTATCATCATCATCATCATCATCATCACAACACAATCATTGCATCTTCTAATTTAAGTCATCACACACATCACCACAACGCGTCATCATTTCCCCTCACTCTCATCACACATGTCTCTTCCCTCATAAACACACACACACACACACACACACACACACACACACACACAACAACAACGGTACTCTCGTCATGCAGAAATGTAATCCTACACTCCCTCCTATAGTTAATCAGCCATAGGAAATCATGCATTAATATAGTACTTCAATCTTTGAGCTGGAATAAAAACCTGCTTGAGGGGAATCTGAGGGGAAAAATAAGCCAATCCAAAGAGGGGAAAACTACAGATTAAAATAGAGGGAAGGGTTTAGAGGGGAAAGGAAAAGATTTGATAGAAAAGGGATAATTAAGAGGGAAAGAGAGGAAACTAAAGTAAAACTAAACAAGAGGGGAAAATAAAGATTGAAAAGAGAGGGAAGGGTTTAGAGGGTACAAGAAAAGATTTGTGATAGAAAAGGGATAATTGAGATGGAATGTGAGGGGAGGAAAACCGTAACTGAGGAGTGGTGAGAGGATGAAGAGGGGAAACTGAGGGGAAGAGGGAGAGGGGAGTGAGGGAAGGAATAAGTGAGAGGGAAGGAAGAGGGAGTGAGGGAAGGTAGGAAAATATACAAATGGATTTATGGGAAAGGAGTGAGTAAGGGAATGAGGGGAAAGAAGGAGAGGGGAATGGAAGGCAAAGGAAATGAAATAATAGAAAGAGAGGAAGGAGAGATTGGAAAGGAGTGAGTAAGGGGAAATGGGAAAGGAGGAGAGGGGAAAAAGAGAAAGGGAAATAGAATGATAGAAAGAGAGGAATAGAAAGAGAAATTGAATAGAGAGGAAATGAAATAGAAAGAGAGGAAGGGAAATTAATGAAGGGAAATGAATGAAGGGAATGAAAAGGGAATGAAAATGAATGAAGGGAAATGAAAGAGAATGAAAGAAATTAAAGGGAAATAAATGAAGGGAATGCAAGGGAAGGAAAATATAATAACAGAAAGAGAGGAATGAGAGAAATGGAAATAAAAATAAGAATATTCTAAAGTTCTAAACCTAATAACACGATTTAAGTAGAAGGAAATGTATTGAAATCCCCTCCCCCTCTTTCCCCCCCTCCCCCCCTAAACCCCCTCCCTACCACACTAAACCCCCCTCTCTCCCCCTTCCCCTCTCTCCCATCCCCTCCCCCCTACCACACTAAACCC
>JACEEZ010005462.1:0-2500 GCA_016584305.1 Chionoecetes opilio | reverse complement strand
GGGGTCGGTGATGCAACGTTTCCGTTTTGTTTTAAACCTTATTTTTTGTTGTCACTTGAGGGTTTAAAACTCAAAAAGGTCCTCTTGTTAAAAGACACAAAAACCTTTTTGGATTTAAAGGTTTCTATCAAGTCCCCACGGATTCTACATCCTTTTAAAGGGAAAAAAATATTAATTTCCCGCAGTCTCTCTTCATAAGATGAATTTTTGCAGAGATGGAAATTTTTTTGGTTGCTCTTCTTTGCCTGATTCCAAATTTTGGGTTGATCTTTTCGAAAAAAGGGGACCCAAATTTAACGGCATATTCCAAATGCGGCCTAACCAAGGACTTATAAATTTTGTCATTTCTTTCGGGTTTTATGTTCAAAGTTACGTTAAAAAGCCCAACATCATTTTGTTTTTTACTGGCACTGGGCAATGCGAACGGTTTTTTTCAGATCTTTACTGATGAGACACCTAGATCCTTTTCTGCTGTACTTCAGTTAACGTTTTATTTTGCATTTGATAGTTATATTTGAGGTTATCGTTGCCTTTTGCATTACTTTACTTTACGGAATTGTTTTTTTAATAGCCTTTTCACCCCAAATCTGATATTTTTGGTGAGTCACTTTGTATGATTCGCAGTTTTCTCTTATAGCTTTACCGCCTAATTGGGGTCTCTACAAATTTGATATTTGATCCCGCAGTCCAAAACGTTTATATATATCAAAAAAGAGTAGGACCCAAAACCGAGCCCTGAGGCACCCCCCTAGTGACATCTAACCAACAATGCCCACCATTTTTTACTACCCGTTGTTTACGATTTTAAAAACCCAAACGAATCCCTGAACATAATTCTCTCCTATGCCAGCCCTAGCTTGGTCAACAGTCGCTTTTGGAACTGTATAAGCGGAAAGGGGGAGGAGGAAGGGGGGGAGGAGGGGAGGAGGAGGAGGAGGAGGAGGGGGGAGGAGGAAGGCCGTGGGGGTCGTGGGGGGAGGGAGAAGGGGCGGTGGTGGGGGGGGGAAAGGGGGGAAAGGAGTCTTATAAACGTCATGGGAGTTTTGCAAGGACGCCTCTTTCAAACCGCCGCCACTCCCCAGCCGCCAAAAATTACTCAAAAGCCCCGCCTCCCTCGCCCACCTGGGGCCTATGCCACACACACACATAACAGTAGTAGTAATTTATTGAAAAAGCCCAGTTTTACGAATTTTTTACGTCTAAAAAAAAAATAGCATCACTTTGTCCAAGAAAAAATAAAATACTTAATGCATTAAAAAAGAAAAAGGGGCGATATTTCATACAAAAAAACTATCTAAAAGAAAACACGGGAATGAAAATTTAACAAACCCAAAAAGTAAAACACGCAAACTCACCCAAAAATTATTAATAATTCTATGACATGTAAACATTATGAACATTTTTACATCACCAAATGGACAAGTATTTAAAAATAATAGTACATTAGTAAAAGGGAAAAGAATCTTACAAAAAAATAAAAAAAAAAATAAACCCCACACACCCAACCCTGAAGGGCTCGGGGGGGTTGAGCATCAGGCACCATTCTGTGTGGTCCGGCGTTCGATCCCCGGCCCCCGCTCATTCCCAGTGATTTTTCAAATGACAAATTCGGGCGGTTTGTGTCCCACTTGAACAAGGGGTGGGGGGGGTGTGTGAGGCCAGCATTACCAAAAACGGTAATAGTAAATTCCAACTCGCACCAGGAGGGTAAAAAAAGCGATCGCGAGCTCCCCACACACACACACCACACACACACACACCACCACACACACACCCACACACACACACACACACAACACACACACACACACACCAATATTAAGAGGTCCTACACGCCAGATAAATCCAATAGCCACCACGCCTACGGCCACGCCTTCACCCATAATACAACCTTCACACACACGCCCCTGCACGGTATTTATATAAAATAAAAAAAAAAAAAAAAAAAAAAAAAAAAAAAAAAAAAAAAAAAACCTTCAAAACCCCTTAGGCAACATTTTTTTGGGGGGGTTTGGGGACTTTTTTTTTTTTTTTTTTTTTTTTTTGACGACCCACTTTTTTTTTTTTTTTTTTTGAGGCCCCACGAGCGGCTGTATAAGAGCGTCGGGTTATCACCATTGCTTCTCCTTCTACCTCAGTCTGGCGGAGCAAAACCTTAGGCAGACTACAATAGGGGAGGGAAGAATAAAGAAAATAAAAAAGAGGAGGAGGAGGAAAGGAAAGGGGGAGGAGGGAGGAAAGGGGGAGGAGGAAGAGGACAGGAAAAAAAAGACAAGGATTTTGGGGATTTACAGAAGTTTGGGGGAAAAAGAGGAATGTGGTGGTGGGGGGTGGGGGGTGGTGGGGGTTGGTTGGGGGGTGGGTTTTGGGGGTGGTGGTGGTTCATTTGAAAATCAAGAGACAAAAACAAAAGGAATGAACAAGAGGGGAAGAGGAAAAAAAAAGGGGGGGGAAAAGGGAAAAAGAGAGAGAGGGGAGAAGAGGAGAGAGGGGGAGAGAG
>JACEEZ010005461.1:70000-169191 GCA_016584305.1 Chionoecetes opilio | reverse complement strand
GGGGGCTTAGTCCCGTCTGCTACTAGTCTGAAGTCTGAGTCAGTCGCACGGATATCTTGTCTGCAAAGTTGAGTCAACTTTAGTCAAATCAAAATCCATAGTGATTACTTTAAAGATATTCGATATAAATCAGTAGTTTTGCAAATTATAATTCAATATGTTTAAAAGTATTAAAAATATTCAAGTTACTATTGTACATGTAGATACATTTAAAAGCCGGTTCTATATAACAGCCAACAGTCTCTCACATGACTCGTTGATCGTTGACGTCATTACTTTTTTCTTTTTAACTAAAAGAGGGAAGTAGCTCAGTCACGGGCATGCAACTGGATAATATAAATCACGGCTTAAATAACAAAATACAATATACACACAGCATACACAAAATCACTTTCATACCAACTAATATACTGACACTATCTCTAATTTGTACATTTTGGAATTTGTAAAGAGGAAATAATACCCCTCCCAGGATACTAATGTAGTGGTTAGTGGCCTTATTCCACGAGTCCTACTTAGTATTGGTCCAGGCTAAAGCTCACAACACACAATCTTCATTAAGAGGTTAGAACACAAGAACATACGAAAATAAGGAAGCTACAAGAGGCCGCGAGACCTACACGTGGTAGTTCCTGTTGTTAATAAATAAATAGATATAATGAAGTGACCACCAAGATATCACTGCCAGTCATGTGCCCTGAAGTAAGAGATCCAACAAATAGTACTTCACTGCTGAGATGAAAGATATAAACATTGACAAAGTGGAAAAATACAGGAACTACCACGTGTAGGTCTCATGGCCTCTTGTAGCTTCCTTATTTTCTTATAAAATTGGTGCACTCATTGAACGAACATCTGCCTATTGTTTTTTCATTGCTCATTTTAGGCTTATTGTTATCTTCGTACAGTTATAAAATATAATAAAACATTGTAATTGAGGAGAAAATTATGTAAAATATATCAACAACAAAAAAAAATTATGTAGGCTACAAGTTGAAAACATGTAGCAGTAGACAGTCAGTGCTTGCTTGCCAAACTGTCTTCCATCATAAGAACATAAGAAAATAAGGAAGCTACAAGAGGTCGTGAGGCTTACACGTGGTAGTTCCTGTTACCTAACACTACCTACATCCCTTTCATCCCCATCCATGAATTTATCTAGGCTCTCTTTAAAGCTCTCTAATGACTCCGCACTAAACTACCTGTCTACTGAGTCCATTCCAATCATTTACCACACTATTTGTGAACCAGTTTTTCCCTATTTTTTTTTTATATCTACGTTTTTCCAGTTTGAACCCGTACTTGTTACTTGAATCCATGCGGGTTTGTTTCGGGGCCCAAGTCGGCCAATGAAAAAACAGTAGGGGGGTTGTGGGGATGTATGCCTGTTTTTTTTTTTTTCCCCCATGTGAGTCCTAAACTAACATCACAACCCACATAATCACGGGTTTTTTTTTTCCCCTCTAAAAAACCTACCCCATATTTTGGGTACTTTGGACGAATGTTTTCGCTAAAAAATTTCCCCTTTTTTAATTTTCTTCGGGCTATCCATGTAATAAAGGATGATCCCAATTTTTAAAAAGGGTTAATAATGCAATGGTCAATATTTAAAATTATTCTGATTAGTGATGAAAAGCACCAAAATATTTTAAAACTAAAAACCATACCCCCAGAGCAGTTTCCCAAAAAAAATAAGGAAGCTACAAGAGGCCGTGGCCCGGTAACCCGGAAAAGTGAAAATTAATACAGAATAATTTTTAGTCTGGGGTTGAAAAAATAAAGGGTATAGTTTTATTTTCTTTTCCCTTCAAAAACAAAAATGATGCCCAAGCCCCTTTTTCTCCCCCCCATTCCCCCAAGCGGATTCAGAGAAAAACGCCACTTTTTTTCCCTTTTAAAACCTCCTTTTGGGCACCGCTAAGGGCCTTTCCAGGTTTTTTTTGGGGTTGCTGCCGGGGGACTTGGGGAAAGGCGTCCCGCCATTTTCCCTCTTCAGTGCTCGAAACCAGGGATGTCCCACAAAGTTTGGTTTTGGGCCCAAGCCCCGAGGGTCTTTTCACTCTCATCGAGGAAAAGGGGATTTCCCCCTTCCCCCCCTGAAAAACCATCCCTTCCCTGCCGGTTTTTCCACGAATAAAAGGTACTCAGACAGATGTTTATCTAAATTTTTCACATAAAATTTTTAAAAGAAAATCAAAGGTAAAATATAAACAGCTAACAGAAATGATCCCGTTACATTTTCAAAAATCCTATATTGAAAACCAAACACCTAAGGGCTTCTTCTCTGTATAATAATAATTTTTTTGAGTGGGAAAAACAAAGGGAAAAATCAAAAGGGAAATGACTCAGATCACATAAAGCAAGATCCCACCCTTGAAGCAGGCAGCAAAGCCACCCCTTCCCCGTGTCTTTGAAAAATATTAAATCATAATAAAATTTTATATTTAGTCAAAACAAGGTAAGAAATCAATAGGGGAAAAAAAAATGACTCGGGGTTTTCATATTGCCCAAATCCTACATTTTAAGCATGGCCCCAAAACCCACCTTTTTCCCTGTGTCTCTGCACGGCCCTTTTGCCTGGGTGACGGGTGTGTGCGGGAAACCCTCAAACCCAGGGAGGACAGAAAGGGGTAGGGGGTTGGGGGGGAGGAAAAAGGGAACAAGGCTGGTTGGGGGCCCCATCACCAGCTGGGGGAGTTAAAACCACACAAAGGGGGAGTGGCTTTTCCAGCGCAACTCTTCATGATGTGTTATTTTCAGGGGCGAATCTCCAAATTTGCGGGGTTTTATTTGGGAAGGTGTAGGGTTTTTTGCCCCAAAAAACCCATAATGGGGGGTTGTCTCCTAGAGCAGGAAGAGTGTCCCATACACACCTGGCACGACCTGAAGGAAGGAATTACATTTAAGAATATAAGAAAATAAGGAAGCTACAAGGGGCTGGGAGACCTACACGTGGTAGTTTCTGTTACTTAACACTATAGCTTACATCCACCTTTCATCCCCATCCATAAAGCTGTCTAGCCTCCTTTTAATACTCCTTATTGACTCCGCACTAACCACCTGACGACTGAGTCCATTCCAATCATTTACCACCCTTTTGTGAACCAGTTTCTCCCTATTTCTTTTTTAAATCTACGCTTTTCCAGTTTGAATCTGTTACTTCTTGTTCTACCCTGCTTGCTAGCGTTAAGAACTTTTCCTACATCTCCTATATTGTATTTGCCATCAAAGCTAATACTTTTATATCTATAGCCAGAAAAATAAAGAAAAGCAGGACTCCCAAGACACATGATGACTTTATTCATGAAAACTGGTGGTCTATAGCACTGTAAGGGAGGAGTTGGACTTTTAGCTACCATAACCCCTTCACGCCCAGATCTTTCCTTTCCTATAAAAAATTGTGTGTTTTCGAGCCATATGATTATGAAAAGTAACTGAATATATCAAATTAGTTAGTCGACAAGGATACTAAACAGGGCACATCTATAAACTATTGCATATATTCACTAAAAATTGTCTAATGGCACCCAAATTATAATGGAAATTACGTTCTGGGTATCAAGGGGTTAAAACAACCATTAACATCAGGCTCTTACCTTTGCAAAAGTGTATCGGTCGCCAGTGTACTTATCAATGTCTTTTTCCTCTCTGATAATCATGTGGACGTTCTTGGTTCCAACGATGAGGTAAAACTGCCCATCTCTTATTCTGAGAACAAATTTTATCCATAATCCAACTTTCTCCACTAAAAGTTCGCACACATTAAAAAATTTCTCCAGTAAAAGTTCGCACACATTAAAATTTTGGTCTGATCACTAAAAATCTGATCAAAAAGACTGAATCGGACTGAAAAAAAGTACTGATCACTAAATATTATGATGTCAAAACTGTGGTCTACGCTGCTATGGGGAAAACTCACATCTATAACGAGATCTATAGAGGGCCTTTACATTCTAATTAATGAAACATGCAATCCAAACTTGTGTTCTGCTTTGTTAGTCTCATTTTGCCAGTATCTTGTTACAGATAATCCTGTAGTGCTATGGACCAAAATATAGTGAAAGAATAAGTTACTTTCATGGTATTATCGACCGTCTAATCTCATTACATTAAGGAAAAAATCAGATGTTAAACAGAAAGAAGATCCCCATTAATGGAGTTCGCAACAGTGCTCAATAGTAAATGTGTGAGCAAATATCCAAAAGTCTTTCATGGAAACAATAATATTCAAGCCATAAAACACTTCCAAGATAGTTCTGGGCATCATCATCCTTATCTAATTTTCTTAAAACTTTCAAAATGGACTTTTTTTTTAATACTAAATCACTACCGAGAGAAAGAAAGACTGAGCAATTAAGTGGGGGGAAAAAAGAAGAGAGAGAGAGAGAGGGGGGGGGAAAATAACCATTTTTTCCCCTTGACCAGTACTTTGAGATGAAAAAAAAAAAAGTAGAAATAGGATAAAAACTCACCTTCCACTAAAATGCGCCGCATCTCCATTGATCTTCTTCATGCAGACAACTTGGTGTGCCTCGTCCATGTCCTTCAGGAAGTACTTTTTCCACTGCCCGTTGCTCTCCGGTTGAGTGTCGTCATCTTCATCACCAATGTCGCCCGTGAACTTACGATTCCCATAGATCACGGTGTCCTGAACGACCTCCCTCTCTCCGCCCTCCAACCTGAGCTCCATGACAGAGGTGCCTCGGGGGATCTGTGTGAATGCAAGACTTAATTAAATGACAGAAGGAGGTTTTGTGGAGAAGAAATAACATGTGACCTGTGTGGGGTGGAGAAGGAAGATTTAAAGCACTTTTTATGGTGTCCAGTACGTATATAGTAATGAAAGAATGAAAAGTGTGAGGCTCCAACAACCTTACATAGCAAAGGAAGAAGATACTGTGGGTGAATATTTGTTTGAAAATAAGAATATAGATGAAACAAAAAGAATGATCAATAGTTTTTTGGATGATCTGGGAAAGAAGAGGAAAGAAAGTGAAAGAAATTAAGGACAAAATAAGAAATACAAGAAGATAAGATCAACAAACTAAAGACACAGACAGCGAGAAGAGACACATCAAGGAGTGCTGATGAAAAAGGCCAGACTCCCGACCCACAACTGAACTGAACACTACTTTCAACTTATTTTTCCTTAGGTTGGCTCGTATTCTAATAATGCTAATTATTAATGGAGTCTCCACTGTATTCCTGCCTTGCTAGTTACACACCTAATACCTAGTTAGACCCTTTATATTTAGGCTCCTCTATTTTTTCTATATTCTAGACTTTGACAATATATATATGTATGTATATTAATTCAATATATATTCCTACCTTGCTAATAAAACACCTTATCCTAGACCTTCTCTATCTAGTTCCTCTAATTATTTCCATATCCTAGTTTGACAATATATGTACAACACCATTCTTTTCCATACCTTTATCTTCTTCATCTAAACCACACTACACACTTCCCTCCCCCTCCATCCCTTCTTCTTCTTCTTGTGACCTTTGTTGCTTAATATCGCTTCATAGATCCTCTTCAAACTTTGTCTCCTTAGTTAACACCCACCTCACCCTCACCATCCTTGCACTCTGAACACTCCACATCCTTTCATGGCTACTGTATAAGAACATAAGAACATAAGAAAATAAGGAAGCTACAAGAGGCCGCGAGGCCTACACGTGGTAGTTCCTGTCACCTAACACGACCTATATCCACCTTTCATCCCCATCCATGAACCTATCCAGCTCCTCTTTAAAGCTCCCTAATGACTCCGCACTAACTACCTGTCTACTGAGACCATTCCATTCATTCACCACCCTATTTGTGAACCAGTTTTTCCCTATTTCCTTTCTAAATCTACGCTTTTCCAGCTTGAATCCGTTACTTCTTGTTCTACCCTGGTTAAAAGCCGTAAGAACTTTTCCTACCTCTCCTTTATTAAATCACTTTATCCACTTAAAAACTTCTATCAGATTGCCCCTTACTCTGCATCTCTCGAGTGAGTGTAATTTTAATAACTTCAATCTCCTCTCATAACTAAAGTTATGCATCCCTTGTATCATTTTGGTCATCCTTCTCTGCACTGTTTCTAACAAGGCTATATCCATCCTGTAATATGGAGACCAAAACTGTTCTGCATAGTCTAGGTGGGGCCTGACTGGGCCCAGATAAAGCTTTAGAATAACTTCCGCACTTCTACTTTTAACCATTTTCTGGTAATGAATCCTAATACTCAAATTCTCTATTTCTGGCCTCAATCATGGTTTCTAGGTCGGGGTCGGGGCTAAACCCTAAAACCCCAAAAATCTTTTTCACCTTCGATTTTTCAGCTACATTCTTATGGTGTATCTTTATCAGGGTTTTTTTCCCAACTTTCATAACCTGCATTTATAAATAAAAAATTCCATCTGCCATCGGGCCCCCCCACGTTAAGTTTATCTAAGTCTCCCTGCAATATGTTTACATCACTGTGACCCAAAAACCCTACCTAACGTATCATCAGAAAACTTTTTTTTTGAAAAATCCCACATCCAATTCTTAAAAAAAAATAGTAATGGCCCCAAAACAGCCCCTTTGTGGAAACTCCCCTTGCCCCCCTCCCCATTCAGATTTGAACCTTTAATTTAACCCTTTTTTGCCTTTTATTTAGCCAAGCGTGACCCAATGAAAACCTTTCTCATCTTTTTTCCATGAGCCCAAACCCTTTATTTAGGAGTCGCTGTGGGGTACTTTGTCAAACCTTACTAAACCCAGATTATTATTCAAATCCTTTCTTTACTGCCGTCTAAAAACTTTCCCTATAAAAACTCAAAAATTTGGTGAACAGGACCTCCCCGGGTGAATCCATGTTGGAATCATTGATCAAATATGTTTATTAAGTTCTCTCTAATTTTTTTTTGCAAAAATAGTTTCCCAATAATAACCCACCACTGACGTTAGACTTACGGGTCGAAAATTTGATTTTAGTCCTCTGTCCCCCTTTCTTAAATAGGGGAAAAAACTTTCCTTTCCTCCAAAATAATGGCATTTCGCCTATTAAACCGATTTCCAAAAAAATTCACAAACCTCACTAACAACCCTCCTTGCATTCCTTTAATCCCTGGGATCACTTCATCGGCCCTGGCTTTAAAAAAATTAATTTTATTAACCGTTTTCCACCCTTTCCCTAGTTTTTCACAATTCTTTGAGTTTTTTTCCTCATCGGCCCCTTTTAAATTGTTACTATCAGTATGTCTGGTATCCTCCCCGTAAAAAAAAACTTAAGAAATAATCATTTAGACTCTAACACAATCCTCATCCGTATTTGACCTCACCCTGTCCTGCCTTAAAGGGCCCCAAAAAATTCCCCTTTTCTTTGTTTTTTATACCTGATAGAAAACCCCCCTTTGGGCCCTTTTTTGCCTGTCCCGCTACTTTAATCTCATAATTGTTCTTGCAACTCGAGTTAATTTCTTCATGTCCCCTTTCCCTCACGTGTACTTTTTTTGTTTACCACCTGCCCCTTTAACCTTAATAAATTTTTTTTTCTCCATATTGTGTTTTAAATTGGTGGCATCCATTTTGGATCACTCTTTCTGGGGCCTTATTTTCCCCACAAGGAATTTTTTTTCTGTCCGTCTTTTTATTCCTTACAAATGGGTTTAAACCCCCTCACCCCCCTCCTCACTTCCATTTTTAACCTCTCTAATTACCTCCTCAGCCCTGACCCACTTCCCGTCTAACCGCTCTAATTACCCCTAGCCATGACTCACTTTCATATCTAAACGCGCCAAATTTCCCCAGGTGCCCTTTCCCAATCCTTTATAATTGGCCTTTCCAGCTGTCATCGCCCGTCCTTATCCTGGGAAAATTTATTCCCTCCATCCCACACCTCTTATTAAAACCTCCAGGTGTCTTCTTTAAACCTGCATAATTTTCCTTTTGAAAATTGGTATTCGATCTTATTGCCCCTAATTTTCCAACTTCCCCTTGTAACTAAATCTGACTCATAAGGTCCTATTATCTAATTCCCACCACCTCCCCAATTTTTTAAATAAATGTCTCTTTTGTCAGCATAAATTAGAATATTATCTACTCTATAGGCCCTTTATTGTTGCTTAGGGAAATTTTCCTGGATTATATTTACAATTCATCTGTGTCCTGTCACCTATGATTAAATCCCAGTCTATATTTCCCAAGATTAAAAACTCCCCCCGCATAGTCGATTATATCTGCAGGCTTTTTTTTTTCCCATATAGGAGCTGAAACCCTTTACATAGTTTTTGGGGGCCTTACACTACACCCAAAAACCCTTTTCTCGTTCCCTCCGTAACCCCACCCATATAACTCATGCTGTTCTGTTTTTATAAATTACTAAACAACCTGCAAAGATTTCTTCTAAACCAACTCCTCCCCCTCGTTCCATCTGTCCCTTTGAAAAATTTTTCCCCCTATTCGATTCCGGATCAAATACCCTTTTCCGACATTCCCCCTGTTTTTGTTAAGCTATTATTCAAAATTCCTATACTATTTATTTTCTCAGGGAAAACTACTTTTTTTTTAATACTGCTACAGTTTGTATATTAAAAACCCTTTAAGCAACTCCTCTTTTTTTTGTAAATTTTTCCCTTTATTTTTAAACAAA
The DNA here is from genome assembly GCA_016584305.1 of Chionoecetes opilio. NCBI lineage: Eukaryota > Metazoa > Arthropoda > Malacostraca > Decapoda > Majidae > Chionoecetes > Chionoecetes opilio. The sequence continues at coordinate 160,564 of JACEEZ010005461.1, read as the reverse complement.
ACCCCCTCCTCTTTTCTCTTCTTCAATCACTTTAGCCCCCCTGCTTTCTAAATACTCCTCCGAGTGCCCGGAAATTTTCCCTTTTTAACCCCGCCCCCCAGTGCCCCTAAGCCTGGGTTTATCTGTTTTTAAAAAAACCCCTTGCAGTGCATGGGCCCTTTCCCCTTTTCAAGGGATTCAGACAAAAATCTAAAACTCCTTTCCTCGAAAAGTGCACCCCATCCCTGCAGTGGGGGGTTTTGGCCCCGAAAAAAAAGTTTCCCAGCTGTCTAAAAAAGCCCAACCATTGTCTTTGCAATGAAGTGCCAGCCGGCAATTCATCAATACCCCCGGAAAAAACCACAAGTCCGGGGCCCAAAAAAGCGTCTTGGAAGGGCACCCCACACCACAGGGAAAAACCCCCCCCTGTCCCCAACTTTTAAACCCACAGCTTCTTTGAACCGCCCCTAGCAATTCCTCCCCCCTTACACACTCAACCCTCATTTCCCCCCGCTCCAAACAACTATGGGGTTTTCCCTTGGGCCCCATGCACTCAAATATCTTGTCACTAACTAACCTATCCCCCTTTCCCCGGGAACCCCACCGACTTCATCCCCATCCCTTTCCCCCGTCCAGAACCTGCTTTTCCCCGATGCCCAACCCCGACTGTCCCAACAACCGATTTTAAACCTTTTGGGGAAAGAAAGGGGAAACGTCCACCTTCCTTAAACCCCCCGTATCCTCCCCCTTGCAGCCCCCCAAAATACCTGAAAAGGGTTTTGTGCACACAAAAATGGGGCAAATTTTTTACCTTTTTCCCCTTTCCTTTTGGGGGGGGTCCCTATCAAATACCTTCCAAAAAAACCAATCCCCGGGGCTTACTAGGGAAACCCTTTGTATCCCCTCAGGGCACCTCTCACTCTGGGGCCCCTACAGGTACATCCCCCCGCTGGGCCCCCACTCACTCCCCTTGGGCTTCACCTCCCAATTAAGAAACGTATCTCTATTTTCCCCCCCTTTTTCTCACAAAGGGACATTAAAAAATTTTACTATCAACTTTTGACTCACCTTTTCCCTCTATTGCTGGGTCACTACTGTGATTTTGTCCCTCACCGTGATATCCGCCGACCCCGACGTCCCTGAATAATGCCTTTTTGTCCCCCCAGGTAAAAAGCCTTCAGGTATTTCTGGACTGATAAACTTCAAAAATTTCTCCTCAGGCCTTCTTTGTTGAAAAATCCTCAGTCCGGAAAAAAAGGCAAAGACAAATTTCCCTTGGGACACTGACTATTTACAATGGGCGCAAAAGGGAAAACTCCCTCTTTAAAATGCCCTAAAAAAAAAAAGGAAAAAAAAAAACAAAACGATAACTACTATTAAAAATAATTCCCCAGACCTACTACATTGGAATTTGGTTTGCATGGTATGGGGAAACCCCATTTAAAAAAACATCTGAAACTAGAGAAGGGTTTTAAAAGCCACAACAAGATAGGTACCAACCCTCAGAGTTTTAGGCTATGAAAAAAGGCTGGGAAAATTGAGGTTACCCAAAAATAGAGAAAAGAAGGAAAGAGGAGACATAAACATGGTATACAAATGTTTAAACAAAAAAAAGAAGAAACATGGAGGAGGCATTTTTCAATAACGCCATAAAGACAGCAAAACTTAACAAAAGAAGATAAGATGAAGACATTTGTTTGAGAGTGAGGCTGGGAGACCTACACGTGATATTTTTCCTGTTACTAACACTACCTACCATCCACCTTTCGTCCCCATCCATGAAATTATCTAATCTCCTTTTAAAGCTCCCTATTGACTCCGCATTAACTACCTGACGCCTGGCCCATTCCAATCATTTACCAACCCATTTTTTGAACGCTGGTGAACTTATGGCGAAGGAATAAAGTAATATTAACAAATCACTATTATACCTCTGTGCTGCTTCGTTGTCGTTGTGGCGGGCTGAGTGTATCGCCCGCACCACCGCCGCCTCCATACACTCGTCCAGGCTGGTTTCAGTATCTTTGCTTGGTCGTTTTTGGCCATGATAGTTCTCATGTCTGCCAAGAGCTCCTGTGCTGCTTCTTCCATCTTCAGCTGCCTATTTGAGACGCTGGTCATGATAAAAAGATCAATTTGCAAGAGACGGAGGACGAAAGGGACGAAATTTCCACGATGTGTTTTATGTTGTTCTTGTTCTTGTAATAAAAATACGAGGGAAATTTAGGGCGAGGAGTTGAGACTGTAGCACTACACGGTGGGAGTGGAAGCGCGGACACTGCAGCAGAACTTATAGTGTTCAAAAGTTTCCGGAACATACGTATGTGTTTCTAGAAAAACTACGTATTGCACAAAGTCTTGTGACGTCTGTGACGTCATTCTTTGTTGTTGTTGATCTTGATCTTTATTTTTGGGGGTCACCCAGCAATGCTGTCAGTGAAGCCTTGGGTCCGGCGTTCTCCCACACACGTAATCTGTTGGGAGAGAAGCAAAAGGGGGAAGCAAAACTAGGGATTTCTTTTTCCCCTCCTTCCTCTCTCTGCATCACATTCATACGGGGTCCCCCATCACTGAGGGGCCCCCTGCCTCTCATGCTCTCTCCTACGTGCTCTCCAAGAGTTCTCCAAGAATTCTTTTAAAGCTCAATCACACGACTGTCACTCCTCCACTCAGCACACAACCCCAGCAGGTACTCCATCTCCACTCTCCTGTCTCTCATCTCTCGCCATTCTTCCACTCCGACCTCTCCTACCACTACCTCCAACATCTTTTTCTAGCATACTCATACCGTTCACATTCCAGCATCAAGTGCTCCACGGTTTCATCCACTCCTGTCACACACATCACACACACCTTGCTGCCATCATTCTTCCATCTGTACATACGACTATTTACCTCCAGCGACTTTGTCCTGGCTCTGAAGAGTAGGTCCCCTCCATAGCCACCATCATAGAACCTTTCATACCGTGCTGGTCCTTTCTCCTGTACCATTCCAGTGTTGATTTCTCACTCATTCCCCTCAGCCATTCTTCTTTTTCCCCTTTTTCTTCCACTCTCCTATTTATTTCCTTTTGCATACAGCCATACTCCCCTGTCTCATCACTCCTGTCACAAACATTCCAGTTCACCTGTCCATCTTTCCCCTTTTACTGAGTCTTTCATCCACTTCCCCTACATATTCAGTCCCCAAAACCCTTTCTTGCCCATTTGCCTGTCATCCATTCGTTGCAGTCTAGCTCTGTACTCAGTCCTGCCTTTGCTATCCTCTCTCTGAACGTGCTCCATCCCATGTCTCCTCTAATCGCTTCCACTGCCACATACCTATTGGCTCCTAATGCTATTCTGCCTGCTTTGTTCTGTGTTACTTCCAATCTGTCCAACTCCTTCCTAGACCACACCATTGTTTCCAGGCCATACATAATGCTAGGGACTGCCACACCCTTCCATAGTCCTCTCACCACTTCATACTTGTTGGCCCGACATCTTGCCACACTGCCTAGCCTTCCAACCCACTGGTTGGCTCTAGCTATCCTCTCATGTTTAGTTTTCTCACAGCCTTTGTCATCCAACCAAATACCCAGATACTTGTACTCTTTCGTTCTCTTTATTTCATTCCCACCCACCATCCAAATCCTGTCATCATCAGAGTCATCCCCATTCACCACCAACACTTGACTCTTCTCCTTACTGAGCCTAACGTTGAAGTCCCTTCCATACTCAGTCACAGCATTCAGCATCTCTTGTAGCTCATTGTGGTTTTCACTAAGGATCACCACATCATCTGCATACATCAGTACACTCAACACTTCATCTCCAATTTTCACACCCAGACCTGTACGCTTCACTCTCACTGCCATTTCCTCAACATATAATCCAAAAAGTAGAGGAGAAAGGACACAGCCCTGTCTTACTCCTCTCTTACTATTCACCCATCCAGTCTCGAGGTCACCCATACTGAACTTGGCCTGTGTGTTCTCATACATAGGCTACTGCTTATTATTTTAACAACCTTCTCACTCATGCCAATCGTCTCCAATACCTTACATAGCATTCTCCTATCCACTCTGTCATACGCTTTCTCAATATCTAGAAAGGCTAGATATTTCTTTCTTCCCTCCTTCCTTGTTCTCTCAATCACTTCATTCACTACAAACATATTGTCCTCACCTCTCCTGTCTTTTCTGAATCCATTCTGCTCTTCACCCATCACTTTATTTCTTTCCACAACTTCACCTAGTCTTTCATTCAGTACACCACAGAAAATCTTACATACCGTGTATTGTTTATTTTTTTGACAGTTCCTATACTCTTCACAAGCTCGAGTGGCCGTGTATATATACTCTTCTATAACAGGATTGATTGATAGTAAGTAGGCAACTTTTTAGACCTATAGCAATGTCCCTCGCCAAATTAGGCTTTCCGTGATAGAAGAGTACTCGCTTTACCATTGTAACTTATTAAATTAAAGGAAATAAATTAAGGTAGGCTACAGTGCGTGCTTGAGAGAGAGAGAGAGAGGAGAGAGGCCGAGGGCGGGGTTGTAGCATATATATGCAAGTAGCATAGGAAGCAAGGGCGTAGCCAGGAAAAATTATTGGGGGGGGCCACCTCCCAATGATGGTTGAGGGGTGGGTGGCTTATCAGCTGGGGGTCCGGGAGGCGCCGTAAGCCCCCTAGAGAATTTTTTTGAAGATATGACTTAATTGGGGGCATATTGAGCCCTATGGGGGGTCATTTATTGGTTCTTTGCATGATATTCAATATAGTAAAATTGATGAAATTACACCCTACACTCCTAAAGTAGATGTGTTGAATTGGGGGGGGGCCATGGCCCCCTTGGCCCCCCCTCTGGCTACGCCCTTGATAGGAAGTCTGTCATTGCATAATCTTTTTTATCAAATCACACACGTTTCTCCTGTGTCATCAGGGAGCTGTATACGTATGGTAGCATTTCTATTTCCTCTCCATGCAGCTGCGTAAACTATATATTTTTTGCTATATTTTCTGTCTACAGAGTTTTGACAGGTACCTACTGATCCACTGGATATAGATTAATTAAGCCACTACTACCGTAGATAACAGTCAAGTTGCCACCTGCAGGCATGTCGCCAGGCGCCATATATTACGAATTATAGCATCACTAATTTTTAGGTGCCACTGAAGCAGGGTTGTAAACTTTTGTAGTCCACATTATCGTACCAAGCCACCAAAATTATCGTATTTTCAGATAGATTATATCGTACAACCTTAGCTAAAATAATATAGTCAGTAGATAACTATATATATATCATTGAATTCCACATATAAAAATATTCTCTCTTTTCACCAAAATATATAATATATCCAATCATGACACAAAATTCAATGTTAATTTATTTTTTCCAAAATATATGAAATTAAATAAAACAAAAATATATTTAGTAACAGATATAACGACTCAAAAGAAGCTGAACTCGAGAACTCTACATATATATATAGCTATCTCCTCAAAAGAAAAGAGGAATTCCTGTTCCTCCTCTATTCTGTTATCCCCTGTGTCAGCTGGCGCTTATAATGATAGTGTGTCAGTTGTCATCGACATATCATATCATCTGTAGGGATGAAAGTAACACAATCTCCCTTTTCCCTTACACACTGTGCTGCTGGAAGAGAACCAAGTATGGTTTCCCGTCAGAAGTCTGCAGTTTCTTACCTTTGTCTTGGTAAGGTTAATCTTGCTAAATACCCTCTCACAATCTGCGTTCTAATGCGGCAAGCAACGCTCCAAATCCATGTCATGCAAAAGACCAAAAGTCAACTCAAAACTCTTCTCTCTCTCTCTCTCTCTGTCTCTCTCCCTCTCGTCTCTCTCTCTCTCTCTCTCTCTCTCTCTCTCTCTCTCTCTCTCTCTCTCTCGCGGAAGTTGACAGAGATTTTTTTTTTTTTTTTTTGCGATGACAATTTTTTGTATGACTTTATAATGTACTTATATTTGTGGGCCAATTATCGTATTTTCGTGTACGATTCTCAGCCATGCATCGTACATCGTACGAATAGTCAAATTATCGTACAAATACGATAATTTATCGTACAGTTCACAACCCTGCACTGAAGATAATACACAGGATGTTTATATCATGACTGTATAATCTACTCTGTTTCAGCTTTGTTTTATGCTTTGTATCTGCGAGTATATACGGTTTTAAATTTCACTACGCGTTTTTTTTTTCGGGCGACGACGACAACGGTACGACACTCAGTAAATAAACACTAGATGGCGACTCTACTGTTGGTAGCCACTTTGTAGATATTTTTGTTATTTGTTCATTTATAGCCATACTATGACACAGATGAAGACAAAAAATGACACAGACTCTCCAGATAGCCCCTTCTAACTTTCCTGAAATCATGGACGTAGAAATGTAAGTATTAACGCCACCACACGTCTGTAAACAGAAAAAAAGTTGTCCTGGCGACTTTAATTTACTGTTATCTACTGTAGAGAAAAACCCAAGGAAGATAAGGAAAGATGAATGAGTGGCCGAAATGACCTTAATTGTTTGCTCATGTGCGGTACATACGTATAGCTACGCATCTAGGAAATATACATGGATAACAAGCAGGGATTTCATAACGAAAATGGTGAAGTTTTATGCGGAAACGGCTTATACACCATCTGATAATGCTCGAACACATACGTATGATAATGTTTGATAAGGTTGAAATCCTAGTGTAGCAATCCTTGTAAGTGAACAGCTTGCAACCCTTTTTTTACTGAACGTTTTGGCTACTCGGCTGACGTCACGATCTAGCGGCTTCAAGCCAAATGCCGCCCATCGAGCGAGCTGGAGGCCCAACAAACTCCACTTGCCACTTGTAGCGGTCTGGGAGGTTTGGTTATCCGAAGGTTGTGTTTTGGGATGCCATGTAGCGCGCCAAAAGGTACGATATTACTTTTCATTTCATACCGCCGCGCGAGAGAAACCCAGCTTGCTCCCGGCTCCTGCCTCACCCCAGCCGACCCCACGGCCGGAGATTTCCGTGGGTTTAAATTTCCCCGTAGGATACTCTGGGGGGTTTTCTAACCACTCATCTTCATCATTTATACATTTTTTCTCATCTTCACTGTCTTTCTTAAGTATATCTTTTTGCGTTTTAAATTGCCCAGTAATGTGAATATATATAAGCACACTCGATGAGAGACGAATTTTCTTGTAAATCAAGGAAGCGTAGCTTTGCTTGTTACTCAATCACGGGAAGCGAGACCAGCTGAGGCAGGGGCCTCTCTCAACCACTGATCTATATAACATGGATCGCGGAAGCCTGGCTCAGCACTGGTTCCAACTGTCCGCCATCTTGCCGTAACCAAAAAAATGCCTTGTTTCTTGCGGCTCGCTTTTGCTGTCCTGGCTGTGTTATCGCCTCGTCTGCCAAGCTGTGTTTTGCTGTCTGGCTGTGTTATCGCCTCGTCATGCCAACTGTGCTGCTATGTCCTGTACAAACAGACCTGGAAGTGGCAAATCTTTCCACCTGTGAGTAACACCACACACACACACCCCACACGCACCCACCAACACCCCAAACCACACACCCTACCCACCCCCCACCCGCACCCACACCACCCACACACCCACCACACACACCCATCCACACCCACACCCACACCCACACCACCAACCCCACACCCACACCCACACCCGCCCATCCCTTTTAAATCCATCTACCCACTCCCAGTAAACCCACTACTATTAAAAAAAATAAAGGTGGATATGGTATACTTTTTTTTATAAAAGTAGATATAGATATAAGTATATTTTTTTATACTTGTTAACAATTAGTGGGGAACGGAAGCAGACCTGAGTGCGGTTATGATACAAATGATCATAGCGCTTCCTAATAAGCGGTGCTTGTTCTAATGGAGATAGTTTTAAATTTTGCGAAGAAAAAAAAAAGAAAAAAAGTATACCTTGTGGTTAAAGTTAGGTTAGGTTTCTTTAAAAACCTATAAATTTTAGGTTAGGTTTCATTATTTTTTTTATTTTTTTTTTGGGGGGGGGGGGGTTGCGCAAAATAAAAATATCTCCATTGCAACAAGCACCTATTGTAGGCCAAGAAAAATAGTTTTGGGCTCTTAAAAAGACCGCAAAACTCTCGTCCATTATTACCAAAAGTTGTTTCGTAGTCTATATGAAACCATAGTCGTTTCGTACACTCAGCTCAGAGTTGAACTTGACTACTAGAGTTACGAAAAGACACCAGGGAGTACGAAAATACTCAAAATCAGTGTACGAAACTAACTACTTTCAATTCAATATACCTAATTAAGAAAGGTTTTTTGATTAGGTCAAAGGTTTTTGATTAATTTAAACTTCCCGTACCCCAAGAGTATATAGCTTCTAGGGACCCCTGTGGCCCGCGCCGTACCCGTGCCGCGGCGGTACGGGGCTGGCGCCGTTATAGTGGACGAGGAACTGCGCGTTCGCTCATTAGGTCCGACACACACCACTCGGGGGGCTAACACTGCACTCTTAGCCTCTCGCTTTACCACATCACCACACCTGTCACTACACACCTGTACGGCCCGCAACACCTGTCACTACACACCTGTACGGCCTCGCAACACCCTGTCACTACACACCTGTACGGCCTCGCAACACACCTTCACTACAACCCTGTACGGCCTCGCAAAACACCTGTCACTACACACCCCGTACGGCCCCGCAACACACCTGTCCCCTACACACCTGTACGGCCTCGCAACACACCTGTCACTACACACCTGTCGGCCTCGCAAAACACCTGTCACTACACACCTGTACGGCCTCGCACACACCTGTCCTCACACCTGTACGGCCTCGCACACCCTATTGCTGTGTATCCGTAAAATACTTGGAAGGTTCGACGATGCCTAGGTTGGAGTTTAGTAGTAGTAGTAGTAGGTGTTAATAGTATTGTAGGTGGTAATAGTAGTAGGGTGGTAATAGTAGTATATAGTAGGTGTTAAAAGTAGTAGGTGTAATATAGGCTACAAAATGCCAGCAGCCCACCCCCACTGCCTGGCCGGCCCTGTATTTGTTTTGGTTATGACAAATGGCGGCTGGTGACTTCAGTTTCTCGGCCACAGCTAGCCCAGATCCGCGATCCTGTTATATATAATCAGTGTTCTCAAATGCCTGTTTTTCTTCGTCAGGGGCAGCCTGTCCCTCCACAATATCGGTGTATGGGATCTCACCATTTTAGCGACATGATTTTGTTCTCCGTCAGGAAGCAGCCTAGCTGCCAAGAGTCAAGGCAGCTCGGCATATCTCACCATTTAGCGACCTCATTTTTTTTTCTCATTATTTATACATTTTTTCTCACCTTCACTGTCTTTTTACGTATATCTTTTGCGTCTCGTTTTCACAGTAATGTGAATTAATATCAGCGCCTCGTTTAGATCAAATTTTCTGTACGAAACCATAGTTTTTTAAAAAAAGGTTTCGTAGGGTTTGGGTGTTTTTAAAAATTTTGGGCCCTTTCCCTTTTCTACCTAGTACATGTAGCTATAGGTTTTTAGGGCATGCAGGTTCTGGCTTTCCCTTTTTTTCCCCTTACTGAATGAAATTTTAATTTTCGTTGCATTTGTTTATATATTTTCTTCCTCTTATCTGAGGGGGAAAAATTTGTATTGATTTGTTATGGTTTTAGCTGGTATTTCATAGTACCTACTATTTAGCCATAATTTAAAAATTTAGCTTTTCTAGAATGGGGGTTCATTCTCACCCCAAAATGCACCATGCATATATGGGGGCAGCTAGGGTTTGGAATTAAAAAAAAAAACTGCTCTAGCTGACTCTTGTTTACTTAAATTTAGTCTAAATACGGTAGCCGGGTTTCCCATATGCCCCCCATAGGGGAAAAACCCGGAACTGTTTAGTAAAGTAAAAGGGTTTTTGCTTGAAATTTAATGTAGCCTAAAATTTCCTAAATAGATTTTGGTGAATGAATTTTTTACAATTGCAAATTTGACCTAATTAGCATATTGTTTATATAAAACCGCCTAAAAATTTGTTTTAAAATAGCATAGAGGTGTTGTTATTTTATGATCTTTACTGAATTTGACTGATGAAGACAATTTATGTGAAATAATTGTCCCTCTAAGGATGAGAAAGGGGCTTGCAGGGTGCAAGTTGAAATGATAAATGGGGCAAATGTAAAATTTTTATTAAGCCCTTGGTTTTTTCTGATGGAGGAATGAAGTGTTGGTGAAAGTGTAAAATTTTTTGGAAAAGACACCCGTGATAGGATTTCCTGTATTTTGTAATTATCATTCAGGTTCCACAATGTCTAAAAATGCTTTAAAAAAAGTTTTATACTAGGATGCCGGGTGGACTGGTCAAATAAACAGGTTGGCTAAATTTTAAATTTATTGGGGGGAAAAAATTTTAATCCTTAAAAAGTCTTTAATCCCTTCTAGTCTAGTTTTAATAACGTTTTATTTTCCTTTTCAAAATTTTCCCTTTAAAAGCTGGAAACAACATTGGGTTGGGCTTTTTTCCCCCCTTTAAATTAATTAAAAAATTAAATTAAACCACCTAAAAACTTTTATCTCTCGCACGAAAACCCTTTTTAACCCTCTTTTCCAATTATTTTCCCATCGTAAATGCCAAAAACTGATTCTGGTTTTTCCCCTTTTTTAACATTTAATTAATTTCCACAAAGCCTTTTGATTACTAAAATAACTTTTACTCACCAAAAACCCTGGTTTAATGCCCCTTTCCTTTCCGTTAACTTATCGTAACGGCCAAAGGTGCGGGTTTCGGCAATCGATAAAATTCCCCACGAAAGGACCTTTTCGGGCAATTATTGATAAATCCTTTACCCCAACCCAGCCCTTGCTCGGCCGGTTTTTGGGGGTTACAAGGGAAAAGGCCGGGCAAAGGGGAAAAATGGTTTGCAAATCGGATTAAGGATTTGGCCCCGGGGTGGCTGATACGGGCCATGTTGGGCATCGGGGCCCACGGCTTTTCCTCGACCCAATAAATATAAGTGGATGGCCGGGGCCGGGCCGCAAATTTAATGTTTACACCCTCTCGGTAAGGATCATTATTAAAAAAGGGGTTTAATGTACGTAGGGGGTTTGGGGGAAAACTTGGGTTTGTGCCTTTAACAATTTTAAAAATCCTAGAATTTGGCCCCCCGGTAAATCTCTGAGCCCTTTCCCCCGGCCTTAGGAGTTTTTTTTACCTCCAAACCTAAAGATATAAAGGTTTAACACTTAAATATAAATAGGAAAATGAAAACTTAACCCCCCTCAACCCTTTAATTACCTTCGGATAAAATAATTTTCCCCAAATTTTTTCCCAAACCTTACAATAACCCCCTAACCGAAAATTAAGGGGGAAAGATTACCGCTTGGGTTTAAACCCGGGAATAAAATAATACATAATTAATTCCAAAATCCCTCTAGGGGGTTTTTTAAGGGGTTTGTTAATTACGGTAGGTAGGTTATATTGGGTTTAAGGTTAGTTTTTTTGGGGGTTAAATTTAATAGTAATTTTGGGGGGTTTAAGGGGGTGGTTTAGGGGAGGGAGGGTTAAGGAGTTTTATTTAATAATTTAGTTTAAAAGTTTTTTAGGCAAGGGGTTCTGGGGGAGAGGTGGGGGGGGAACCCCCCCCAAATTAAGGGGAAGAGGAAACCCCAGAATTGACGTCAGGTGGAGAAAAGGCCTTTAGGGGGGGAAGCTTAATTGGTAGTTACGGAATGAAGTAAAAGGCTTGTTACAAGGCAGAGTTTTTTGAGTTTTTTAGAATGAAAATTTCAGCATTTCAACCTAAAACCCGACGGAAAGTTATAAAACCCAAATTTGGGTTCTAACCCAAACCCGCAAGAATATAACCTGCGGGGGGAAAATTTCCCCTTCCTCCCAGGGTAGGTTAGTAACAATGTGGGGGTTTGTTAATGGGGGCCCCGTTGCCGGGCCCCCAATTTTGGAAAAAGGTAAAGTTGTACTAAACGTTTACTGGTGATTGTGAGAATGGGTGTATGATGTACCCTTTGGTACAGCAGTACTGACCCTATTTGGGCTAATATTAGAAACATGACTGTGTCTGGATTCTCTTTTCACCTTTCTCTGTTTTCATAGATGTGTGTTTTCCCTCTCTCTCCACAACCTTTGCCCAAAAGCGTTTGCTTGAAAAAGGGCTTTTTTCAACCCCATATCCTGTTTAATCTTTCATAAAATATTGTAAAATGGCAAACATAATAAAGTGTTAAAGTGTTAAAGTGATGAGAACGAGTGTGAAAGTAGCAATTAAATGTTTGTGCAAACAAAAATGTTTCTTAGGTAGGTTAGTTTAAGGGAAAAGGCTAAGTTAGGTTAGTTTAAGAGCAAGGCTAAGTTAGGTTATTTTAAAGGGCAAGGCTAAGTTAGGTTAGTTTGGGGGTCAGATTAAGTTAGTTTAATAGTTTCATTAGGTTATTATTTGATACTTTTACAAATGGAGGTTTTTTTTTTCCGTCAAAACGTCTAAAAAGTGTATTTTTTAGAAATGCTGTCACTACTTTTTAAAATGTTATTTCATTTAAAGAAGAACACCTGCCTCGGTTACTGCTTTGATACATTACAAGGCACGTAGTTATAACTGCCTTCAACTTGTAAATCTGCCCATTAGCAGTATTTCTTAAGATTTTTGATACTTTCAACCATTAATGAGTATGTGGTTAAAAAAATTCTTTTCCAGTATTCTGGTGTGTTAAGAATGATGGTCTTTTTAAAAAAAAAAACGGAAGATTTTCCTCATTTTCATTTTTTTCGGATTACAACAAGCTTTTAGATAGGGATTAACCAAACTATGTCTCTTTTGGGAAAAGATTATTTTAATTGGTGATTAAATTTAGGTTAAAAAGCAATTGCGATGGTGGTAGAGTGTAATTTAAAAAATCAACGAAATGAAAAGGTTATAGGTTAAAAAAAAAAAAAAGTTTAAAATTTCCACATTTTGGATTACAAGGTTACTATTAAGTTAACTTTAAAATTACAGTTTTCATATGCATATAGTTAAAATCTTTTGTTTGGGCTTTTTTCCTTTGTATTTGCACAAATTCTTTGTATTGTGGTCATTACCGTCTTGTAGGGGGGCTATTTATTCTTTATTTTCAGTTAAAAAAATTGAAAGGGAATGGGGCATATATATAATATATATATATATATATAACATATAAAAATATAAAAAAAAATTAAAAAATATAAAAATAATAATATATAAATAATAATATATATAAAATCTAAAAAATAATAAAAAATTTAAATAAAAAATATAAAAAATTAAAATAAAAAAATTTTAATATATATAAAATAATATATAAAAAATTTAAAATAATAAAAATAATAAAAAAAAAAATTAAAAAAAAAATAAAAAAAAATATATTTAAAATATATTAAAATCAAAAATAATAAAATTAAAAAAATATAAAAAAAAATTTATATTAAAATAAAAAAACATTTATAAAAAATCCAAAAATAAAAATAAAAAAAATAAAAAAAATATATAAAAAAAAAAAAAATAATATTAAAAAAATTTAAAAAAAAATAAAAAAAATCAATAAAAACAATTTTTTTTAAAAAATTTAAAAAATTTTTAAAATCTAAAACCATTTTTTTTTTTTTTAAAATAAAATTTTTCTATCTATCTATCTATCTATTATCTTTTAAACTATTATTATATATATTTATATTTATCTATATATTATTATTAATATAATATATATTTTAAATTAATTAAATAAAATTATAAAATTTTTTATAAAAAAAATTTAATTTGGCTATATTTTTTTTTTGCAAAAGGGGGGGGGGGGCCCCCCAATGGCCCCATCCTGGGTTTACCCACTGATTGTGGTCTATTTTGTTTGAAAGGTGTAATTGAAGTGATTGCAGGTTGAAAAACCCTCTTTTGTGAAGATTATTGGCCGATAGAACATATAAGAAATCTGAAAAGAGTTATGTAAACTTATGACAGTGCATCGGATCAGAAAATCTAATCTTAGTTTTCTTTTTCAGAGCAACTTGTGATCAAAGCCTTTTAGGTGGTGAAGAAGGCACCAATAGGAGCATGGCACATGGTATCTTTATTGAAACAGAAGAGGACACCAGTGGCCTGCTGTACGGGGCAGCCCCCTGCACATCTGACAGATGGTGGAATTCTATCATTTATCCGATTTGCTAGGGTTGAGACTGAACACCTCTGGTTGTATAAGTTCTCAGTTGGGTTTAGGTAACCTGATAATTTTCTGATGCATTTCGGTTATCTTTTTTTCCTTAACCTAACCTAACCTAATTTACGGAGATTGATAGACCTTTTCAGGCTACATTTTCCTTCTTCTTTCTGTTTAACGCCAGATTTTCCCATAATGTCTTATGAGGTTTTGACGATCGATGATACTTATCCAATTTTATTCTTGGCGTTCATCATTTAGATTTGCAGCATCCCCAATATTCATGACTTGTCACATATAGTTTCATAGTTTATGAATAGTGCGTGAGCAGGATGACAGTCCCATAAGAGTCTTCCCTGTTATAACTATACGTTATGGGGTAAAATTTATATATATATAATATATATATATTAATATATATATATAATATATTTTATATATGTATATAATTTATTGATTTATTTAATTATTTATTTATTCATTCATGTATTTATTTGTTTATTTATTTCGTTATTTGTCTGGGTTTATTAAAAGAAATTTTTCCCACATTTATCTGGACTTTTTTTCCACTTTTGTAACAATACAGTGATTATATTCTTATGAAAATTTTATTTATATACACAATTACTTTTGTTCATTTGCAGTATTTATACTTGTAGCATCGGCCTGATGGTGTATTAGGGCACACATTTTGAATTGGATTGCTGACTGCCAGTGCCAGACTGCCTCAACCACAGGCAAGACTGATATACTGCAGCCGAGACTGATGATTATGGCTTAATTTGAAGTATTAGTGATAAAATTTTTATTCTTTGTTGCACTATAGGCCTATGGTCCTTAGCTCATACTGTAAGAGTTTAGAAACCATTCAATCCTGGCAACAGGTTATTCCATTCACAAACCTGTGTTCATTTAAAAAATGGGGCGGTGTAGCGCGCCGACTAGCTGCCCTGCCCGGATAGCTACCCTGCCACGACTACGCCACGCTGCAGATGACGTCTCACAGGAAAACATTGGCCACGCCCCCAGGACCAGAACATTATCATCAATTTTGCTTTTTAACCTAAATAAGTCTACAAAATTAACCAAAAACCCATCTTAACCTAACCAAACCTAAATCAAATCTAAAAACCCAAACCTTAACTTCACTTAAATTTAACCTAATCAAACTTAAGTAACCCAATATACCCTTTCTATTATCATATAAAAATAAATGGTTTTAAATTTGGGTTAAGTTAACGTTTGGTTTAGGTTTCATTTTGGTTTGGTTAAATTTTGGATAGGTTTTTGGGGTTAAGTTTTTGTGACCCTTTAGGTAAAATGCCGATCTGACGATAATGTTCTGGTCCAGGAGGCGTGATCATGTTTTCCTGTGTGTGTCCTCTGTCGTACGTGCGCAGTCGTGGCAGGGTACTAGCGGCGTGCTACACCGGCATTAGGCCGGTAAAGCGATTCCGCTGCTTTATCGGCCTGCTTGTGGCACTTTCGCTTGCTATATTGGCCCCTTGTGGCATTTTAATGCTAATCGGCCTGCTTGTGCACTATTCAAATGCTAATCGGCCTGCTTGTGGCACTATTTGTGCTAAATCGGCCTGCTTGTGGCCGATTTAGTTGCTGTGTAGGCCCGCTTTTGGCACTACACAACCGATTGTCAACGGTTTGGGACAAATCGAGGCCGGGGAATGTCAGTTGCATTTTTTTTTTTTTTTTTTTTTACGTTAAATGCCTTTGTTCGGTTTTGGCCAAGTCGTGGCCAGTTTGTTACCCCGGGTTTGCCGCCCTCGCCAGGGCGAATCTAACCGAACGGCTTGGGGCCCCAAAAATTACGGCACTTTCCGGTCCCGCCCGGCCATAAATTCCCCCTTACCGGTGCCGATTCATGAATATTTCCTTTTGTGATTTTCCCGCCATGCATGATGCCAGCCCCGTATTTTTACAAATTTTTTCACAGACCCAGGAATCCTGGTCGGTCGGGTTAGTTGACCCCTGCCCCTCAAATTTAACCTGAAATTATTTAACACTTTGCCCTCCCCAGTTCACTTCAAGCCATAAAACCGCTCTAAATTTTATTTGGGCAGTGTCGGTTTGTAATCTACTAGATAATAAAGTCGAAGGACCGTTTTTTTTTTTTTTTTTTTTTTTAAACTTTTCGTTCCCGGTTTTCTTTACCCTTCCCCTATCTCCATGATTTTGTGAGGAGTTAAAGGCTTCTTGGGAGTTTCATTTTGTTGCCCGCTCTTGGCCATATAGAGTATGGCTTTTAAATGGCAATATTACCAAACAATTAACAAAAACGAAACTAAAACCCCCAGGCCAGGGGGGTTTAAACATGTCCACCCCGGTCGGTCCCCGCCGGGAAAAAAAAAAGGTTTGCCATTTGAAACCGTTTATTTGCCGGATACAAAGGGCATGAAAAGTTTTCTGGGCAGGGTAGTTATCGTTTGTCTGTTATTATTTGTGGAAAACAAAATTTATTCCTTAAATTGTAAATTTGGGGGCCCCACTTTAGTTATTCCCGGACATTTAAATTTCTTTTTAAACTTGTCTTGTGTTTTCCCCTTCAAAAATCCCGGCAGTTTTTTCTTTACAGAGGTTATTCTTAATACTTCTTTCCAAACCATTATTCGGGGTTAAGGGTATTGGAGGTCCCTTTGTTCTGTTTCCCAAAGGTTGGCATTGTCTTTTACAAAAATATTTTAACTAGCACCACTTAAGGTCCTTGGGTTTTTATTTCTTTTTTTCCCATCTTTTTGTGGAAAAAAAATTGAAACTCCTATATTTTAGTACAAGATAAAAGTTGGGGAGATTTACCGCTTTTATACTGGTATTCTCGTCCTACCCAAAATTGTCCCGACAATAAATCGGGGGAAAATCACACGGTAATGGGTTTTTTTAAATTTGGGTATAAATTGGCGAGAGTTTTCGCGTCGTTTTTCAAGACACGAATAATTTTTTTAGTCATTCTTGTTTTTAAAGGGAGTTTTTTTTTGGAACCATTTAAAAAAACTATTCTCCTTTTAAACGACCTTAATTTTTTAGGCCAAAAAAAAAACAAATCCGGTGTTCGAAACGCCGCCAACTCTCGTTACCCAATATTCCCCCCCTACCTAATTCGCGGGATTTCCCGATAATGTTTGGTACGGGGATAAAACGGTTGGGGGTAGACGACACCGACCATTTTTTAGGCAAGGGTTTTTGGGTAAGTTTTTGCAAAACCTTGTTATTCAAAAAGTTTGTGGAAGAAAAAGTGGTTAAAAAAGGGAATTTCTTTTTAACCCCCAACCCAAAATTTCCGTCGGCGAGTTTTTCCCGATTTTTGTAGGCGAGCAATTTGGTAGACGAAGTACCAGGTATCCATGAGGCAAGGGTGGGTAATGTCACGGGGGTTATGCAACTTGTTTTGGATGGAGTAATAGATAAATAAAAACAAAGGGTTGGGATGTTGTGTAGGAGACTTTGAAAGAGTACCATTCCATGGGTCAAGGGACTTAAAACTGTTTTTGCCACTTTTATGGGGGAAAAACAAAAGGGAAAAAAAAAAAAGGTGATTTTAAAAATGCCATTTTCTGTTAAGTTCTTCCATTGAATTCTTTTACAACCCCAAAAAGGTCTTTAAAGGTTTTGCCTTCCTTCTGTCCCCTTTAAAACTTTCCTCTCCTCTTGGGTTTTCCTCTTTTCCCCCTTTTCTCCGTGTCCTGCTTTCCCATAAAAAGGATGCCATGAGCATACACTAAGTAACATCTAACCAAATATCTAGTTTTTTACTTTAATTTTATGTTGGCCCCAGTCAGAGCTTATCTTATTTTTGTGAGAAAAAAAAAATAATAAGATAAGAAAAATAAAAAAAGGTATTTGAGATCTGGGGCTATAGCCCCCAATGCCCAGGCCTAACTACGCCCCTGCCTTTCATCCTCACCCATGAAATGATCTAGCCTCCTTTTAAAGCTCCCACACATACACACACACAATTCAAAGCAACCATGAAGGTAATATTAGTGATTATATACTCACACATAGCAATGAAAAGTAGATTCAGGAACTACCACGTGTAGTTCTGACACTCTCACGGCCTCTTGTAGCTTCCTTATATTCTTATGATCCTTAAATCCACTGATATTGAGATGTAACCTTGGGTACAACATATTTCTCACCAGCCTTGTGTTAGTGATCCCCCGCTTCATCAGATGGCTGTCATTCCTGGCCACACCTGAATTTGTGACCTCAAGGAACACCTGTCAAATTCCTCTTCTTTGGTTCATGGCTGGCCACTCTTAGGTGACATTCTCAATCGCACATGTAATCTGTAGCCTCATCTTGTAGCTTCCTTATTTTCTTATCTTTATCCTCCTACAAGAGTACCAGGCTGCCAATCACCATTCCAGGAACAGAAGTTTTCTCTTTTATTTACAGAAAAGGAAAAATAAAATAAAATAAGAGACATATTACATTAAAATACAGATCGCCCACTAGTGCTGCTCTGGAGAATAAAAATACATGTGGGATATCTATACAATTATATCTGCTTATTTCTGAAATGTTTCTAACACCATTTTCTTAATTAAAATAACAAAATGCTTCACTAAAAGAAATGTGCATATACTGTTTTGAGCTTGGCTGCTTATTTGTTCTACTGGTGGAGCAGAAAGAAAGGAAGGAAAGCAACTCTTGAGACAGCATGTGCAATTTTGTGCATAGCTGGATTGTGGCATTTGTTTCCCGCACGCCACTGTACCTGCTCCACAACACACTGCAGGCGCCTCTAAAGTACTCGCATTCTCCCAAGGCTTAGTTTCGCTGGGCACGCTTGAGGGGACTTGGTATACACGTGCTGTAAAGAAAAGAATGACTTAGGATTTGAGTAGCAGCCTATCGAGTAGCTTTTTTTTTCTTTTTTCTACAACACAAAGGACTGGCCAAGGAAAAATAAATAAAAGAAGTAACAAAAAGCCCGTCACTACAAACAAGACAGTAAGATAATATAAAAAGGAGGGGTGAGCCAATTTAGTTCGGGAGGTGTCTTGTTACTCCTCTCTTGAAAAGATTTAAGTCGTAGGAACTGTCATTGTAGAGGTCAAATTTCACTTTGAATTCGAAATTGTTGAAAAGGTTATCTTATTTAGTTAGCACTGCAACGAAGCATTTTCAGGGAATATCCAATTTATTTTTATCTTCATCCACTAGTGAGCATGTGACTGTTTGTGGCCCAAATAATGACTAAAAAGGAGATATGGAATAACGGACACACAGACAGGGCCGGATTTAGGAGTGGGCATAGTGGGCAGCTGCCCAGGGGCCCCCACAATCAGGGGACCCCACAAAATGGGGCAATCTGCCAAACTGGGGCCTGGGGTCTCCACATATATTATAATTTTTGTTCTTATTTATTTATTTACTTAATACTTCCTTGTATATTTTTATAATAAATATTTTTTAATCAAGAAGCCTTAATTTATAATCAAATTAATAATTTATCTTATATCCAACTGCCTATAGCGGTAGTGTTGCTTGATTGCCCATGGCCACATTTCTAGGTTTAGAATGGTCTCCCTCTAACAGATATTAGGGAAAACGGGCACACGCAGCTGATTAAGGGGTTTAATGAGCGACCCGTGGCAGATTTTGAGGTAAGTTTTTTAGTATTTTTTTTCATTTTCGATGTAATATTTCGCTACCAATTAATGATTTCTGGTGTCCATGAATACACAAAGAGTGTGCTAGTAAGGCACAGAATACTGAGATATGTCTATATGTGATGAAATGAAGTAATGAAAGTGAACTCATATGTCACAGAATGACGTAAGTGTTTGTTTACATAAAAGTGGCGTCGTATCATCGTATGGATGATCACTACAGTGGGATTTTAACACATTAACTGCGTATTGGGCCACCGGTGTACCGAGCAGATATTTCCTTCTTTGCGAGTTGGTACATCCGTGGCCCGAATAACCCTTATTAAAAACTTTTGCAAACATGAGTACATAGCCAATTGTTATGTACATTTGTATTTATTATGGCTATAAATGTCTTGCAACGATATCAGGTAATAAAAAATACTCATAATTGTGTAAATTAGTTAATTATGATTAGCCCAAAAATCCTTTTTCCTTGTTCATCAAATTTTTGTATTTATTATGTTTTCATGATAATGTGATCCTATAAGCATTATAATCAATATGAAAATAAAGCAGTTATCAAATAAAACATGCGAATGCATTCTTTGCATATAAAGCAAAAATTAAACATTGAAATTAGATGCATTGATAAGATAATATTATGTATAACAATATATGCTTCCAAAATGCATATAAAACTTTGTAACACAAAGCTTGTAAGGTGTATTCATCTTACAAGCAAATTACAATCATTACATAATGCAGCAGTAATTAACTGTAGAAGAAAATACCATAAAACTCACGAAATTAGTTCCGTAAACAAAAATTTAAAAAAAGCTAAATTGAATTATCCGAATGTGTAATAGTTTCCCAATTTCACATGCATTTTCCTTAGTATGAGGCATATTTTTCATTGAAACATGAAAGGCAGAGATGTGGCTGACCATCACATGCACTGCAGAAGAACTCTTCTAGCCTTGTTTGAGGCCACCATGTATCCTTCTCCTAGTGATATCTTTTCGTAACATCCTCTGCATCTTTTCCTTGTGCTTCCTTGTGTATCCACAGGTGTGGATGATCCATACATACATAGATAGATCAAAAAGTAAAAGAAAAACAGAAGAAAAAGAGAAAGGTGCTGAGAGTCTCCACCACAGTGATGCAACACTTTTGGAAGCTAATTCAGCAATCCAAAAAGACGCAAAAAATGTCAGTCGCAAATGCACACCAGGTATGTTTGAGCGAAGGAATCGAAATGGGGAAGTTACAAAGCGTTCTTGGCTATGTCTATCTCCAGAAAATGGGCGGGTCTACTGCTTCTATTGCAAGCTAATGGGTGCTTCGAGATCTCAGTTCACATCTGATGGGTTCTGTGACTGGAAACACGCCAATAGGGTTGCTGTCCATGAACAATCAAAGGATCACATTCAAGCAGTTTTGTCAGCAACAAGTCGTGCAATGAGAGTTGGAGGTGTAGACTCAAAGGTAACAACACAAGTGGATCAAGTTGAGCAGTATTGGTGTAGTCTTTTGAAAAGACTGATTAGTGTGTTGAAATTTTTATGTGAAAGAGGCCTAGCTCTTCGAGATGATGAAATAATTGGATCTCCTCATAATGGAAATTATTTAGGATTGTTAGAGCTTTTGGCCGAGTATGATGATTTCCTCAGGCAACACATACATAATCATGCCAGTCGAGGCAGTGGCCATACAAACTATTTATCTTCAACCATCTGTGAAGAAATCATTAGACTAATAGGCAATGAAGTACTCAAGGAAATAATTGCACGTATAAAGCTGTCAAAATATTACTCAATTTATCTCAATTCAACACCTGATGAATGTCATGTTGATCAACTAATACTGATCTTCAGATACATGGAGCATGATACACATGTAGAGAGATTTATAAAATTTTTACCAAATCAAGGACACAAGGCTCAAGAAATGTTTGAAGGTTTGATGAAATTTCTAACAGACTATGATATTGACATTCAAAATTGTCGTGGGCAATCATATGATAATGCAACATCTATGAGTGGGAGATACAATGGTCTGCAAGCCAAAGTTGCAGCTAAAAATCATCATGCAGTTTGGATACCTTGTGCAGGTCACTCATTAAACCTGGTTGGAAAAGCTGCAGCTGAATGTTGTCAAGCAGCTATCTCATTTTTTGATTTTCTAGAGGCCATTTATGTGTTCTTCACAGCTTCTACACGTCGTTATGCAATTCTTAGCGATTTACTGAAAAATGTAGAATCTGGCCCAGTGTCTGTACCAAAGAGGATTTCTACAACAAGATGGTCCTGTCGAGCTGTTGCAGTGAAAGCAATTGTCCAAGGATATGTCCCAATCCGTGAAGCACTTGCTAAAATAACTAGAGATGAGAATGAGATGAGAAAAACTCGTTATGAAGCCAGCGGTCTCCTTGAAAAGATGGGCAAGCTAGAGACAGCCATTTATGCTGTTTTTTGGCATGATATTCTTGGTAGAGTTGATGCCACAAGCCACGCATTGCAAGATCCAAAACTTGAGTTGAACACAGCAGTCGCAATGTTGAAGTCCTTGGAATGTTTTGTACGTGAAAAACGAGATCGCTTCCATGTTTATGAGGAGAAGGGGAAATAATTGTCAGGAACCGAGGAATATTTACAGACACGTAAGCGCCAACGTAATGTCATACTCAATCCATTGGATTATGGACAATCTGAAGAAGCATCACTCTCACAGTCAGAAGCATTTTGCATACAGAATTTCCTTCCAGCAATTGATCAGTTCCTGAGTTCACTGGATCAACGGTTGAAGGCCTATGAAGAAATCTGTTCACTTTTTGGATTCTTGGATAAACTGCAATCATTGAATTGTGATGAAATTGAAGCAGCTGCTGCGAAATTGGTTGCTGAGTACAAGAATGATCTGGATCAAACACTTTGAGTTGAACTAGTGCAGTTTGCAGCCTTCTTTACTCGATTTCTCAAAGACGAAGATGTAGAGAAAGGGAGGGCACATTTCCTTTACAAGCTGTTGATATACAAGAATGTTGTAGATACATTTCCAAATGTTGAAATAATGTTGCGGATGTACTTGGTGCTCATGGTTACAAATTGTTCTGGAGAACGTTCTTTCAGTAAAATGAAATTTATCAAAAACAGACTTCGTACTACAATGTGTCATGACAGGCTTAGCCACCTAGCTTTGATGAGCATTGAATATGACATCCTCAGAGAAACTGACTTCCATGATTGGATCAAAAACTTTGCAAGGGCTAGATCTCGTAAAGTGCCACTGCCAGTTCTGTAATTAAAGGTAGCTACTGGTATTGTAAAATTTATTTGTTCATTTGCAGATATATGGAAAATGTAGATATGCATCATAGATATTCAGACTAGTGTTGTAAACAGTAGCTATTGCTTACTTTGCTTATAAATATGACTGATAATAATCAATCCCTTCTCTATTGTATACATTGCTAAAGTTAATATACTTTCTCAATTTAACTATGCTGATTGTTTCAAAATGCTCCTAAAAAGGCTAAAATTTCAAAAAAAATCCCCGGACCCCCCAGCTGCTCGGCATCTCATACTTTGTAAAATTTTGTAATGAAAGGGGGCCCCCACACAGAGGCTGCCCAGGGGCCTCCACAGGTCTAAATCCGGCCCTGCACACAGACAGACAGCTGCTGTGACCAGCAGACGCGAGTCAAGGGTTAAAAACATTCAAGTTAATTTTTTTCTTCTTGCTTCATAACATAGCTGAATAGATTTTCCTTCCTACCATGTATCATATATTACATTTTGATGATTCATGCTAGATTCTCACGATGATTAGATGCTCACGCTAGATTGTAGTATGGATACATTTATATTGTAATGTCAACAGCCAATAAACTGTTCTGGAAAACAAATGCACGAATTTCTTTCATTATCATAAGACCCAGTGAGGGATGGACTATGAACCCATTACAATATAGTATAAAAGCAAATATCCTGATTACCTATAAATCACATGGTATGAACACACTGCTACAGCAAGTCATCAGTGCTATGGAGATACCTATTGGCCACACTAACTCATAAATGCAATCTTCATTCATACTTAAATTTTGCTTTCCCCTTGAGGCCCAGAACGATATTTCCATTGTAATTTGGGAACCATTACACGATTTTAATGAATATAAGCAATATTTTATAGATATGACCTGTTTCGTATCCTTTTCCACTAGCTAATTTGGTATATTAAGTTACTTTTCGTCATCTTATGGCTAACAAAAGACAATTTTATATACCAAAGGAAAGATCTGGGCGTGAAGGGATTAATCACTGATAAGATGAACCATGTTTACTATTACTCCTACAGTTTTCTTGACCATCCTGCAAGGCCAAGGGCATTCAAATGTTACCTCATGTTGACGAGGATATCCTTATATTCAGGGATGAAGAAGTCACTTATTTCTGGGGAATCTTCCATAATGCAGCTGTTGATGAAGAAGGGCTTGAGGCAGGGAATACCCCGAGAGGCAAAGCTACCCAGATCAATCTTCTCGTGATTTGTCTCCATCTCAACAAAGAAGTGCGTGACGCCTTCCACCTCGGAGTAAGGAGGCCTGGGGATGGGGAGAGGAGGAAGGATAATGTGTGTGTGGGTGTGGGGGTGGGTGGGTGGGTGGGTGGGTGGGTGGGTGGGTGGGTGGGTGGGTGGGTGGGTGGGTGGGTGGGTGGGTGGGTGGGTGGGTGGGTGGGTGGGGGGGGGGGGGGGGGGCATGAAATAAAATACCCAAGGTTAATGTGTGTACAGGCAATCACATCAGAAATTCTAATAACTTGTGTGTGTACCTAGTTGTAGCATACAGGGCCTGAACCATACTCGTGTAGTCCTGTCTCCGTATTTATATTTATATTTTATAAGATTGACACGTGACCTTCCTCTTCTGAATCTATACATTACCTTTGCCCCTTTCCCCTTTCCCTTTATACCTTTATCTCATGCTCTTATTTCATGTACCATATTTTTCTTATGGCAAAAATAATGTTCGGAAGGGTGGTCATGGCGGGGAGAGGACAGTGGGGAGGAATAGCAGTGATGAGATGGGGAAGAATGGTAGTAATCACGGGGAGGAAGGGTGGTCATGGCGGGGAGAGGACAGTGGGGAGGAATAGCAGTGATGAGATGGGGAAGAATGGTAGTAATCACGGGGAGGAAGGGTGGTCATGGCGGGGAGAGGACAGTGGGGAGGAATAGCAGTGATGAGATGGGGAAGAATGGTAGTAATCACGGGGAGGAATGGTGGTAATCAGAGAAGCAATAACAACATTTGGGAAGAAGTGTGTGCCAAAGTTACTGTATGTAGTCTGTCCACTTATTTCCTGGTTCATTCTGGTTTCATAGGGTAAGAACATTATTTTTGCCATAAGCAGCAGTGCCTTGTACCACGCGCTGCATACTTTTGATGAGTACTGAATGAAAAAGCTCATCTGTCACATCACCCGAAATACTTACTTGATACTTGGTGGTTTATTCCACTCAGTGCAATTAATAATGTTCATAATCAATAATACAGTCATACAATTCACGGTCCATTAAGCCGAAGCTCTTTTATGGACCTCATGCCATGATATTTTCGTTATCGAGAGATATTACACAACTGGCAACGACAGACTGTTAGGACCCAGGATAGTATATAGTACCTGAGAGACATAATGAGAGGTAAAAAAGGTGGAATGGGCGGACAGACGGTAAGAAAAAATGTATGATTGAATAAATGAAAGGAAGTAGGGAATGAAGTGAGGGAGGACATACAATTAGCAATTACCGACTGTTAGGACCCAACTCACCTAGCCGAGATGACATGTCCTCCCCCGGCCTCAATCAAGCGAGTGAAGGCCTTGGCACGATCCTTCTTGGTGTGAAAGAGCGCGGTCATGTTCTGGAAAGGCTGTTGTTGCCGCCCCCGCTGCTCCGGCCCACCACTCATGGCACTCCTCCACCGCCACGCTGCCTCCGCAAGATTGGCCTGGGTGCTCTCTGGCTCCATTTGGGGGTGGTGTTCAGCTGACGGGTTACCCCAGGCATATGATTCCTCCTGTGTGTGTGTGTGTGTGTGTGTGTGTGTGTGTGTGTGTGTGTGTGTGTGTGTGTGTGTAGTATGAAATAAAATACCCAAGATTAGTGTGTGTGCAGGCAATCACATCAGAAATTCTAATAACTTGTGTGTGTGTATGTGTGTGTACCTAGTTGTAGCATACAGGGCCTGAGCTATACTCGTGTAGTCCTGTCTCTGTATCTATATTTATATTTTTAAAGTTTATGACACGTGACTTCCTTTTCTGAATCTGTACATGACCTTCATCCCTTCTTTGTGGTCCATGCTCTTATTCCAGGTACAATTCCCTGTCTCTCCATCGCTCAATTCACAATAAAACCTCTTCTTCTCTTCCTGTCTGATTTTTTCCTTTATTTCAAACAACAGACATATTCAGGCCTCTCTTCTTTGTTCATATCTTTCTTAACCCATAACATTTTATATCTTCAATGGGTTTTAATTCGCCAGGTCTTTGTCGAACCTCTTTAGCTGTAGTCTGTGATTTGAATCTTAACTCTAATTGGCCTTTGACTATCTATGACATACTTTCCTATCCTTTGTCCATCATCAATTCCTTCCTTGTGAGTGTGTGTTTACATGTGAGTTTATATTGTTATCACCCTTACATTATCATAAGAACATAAGAAAATATGGAAAATACAAGAGGCAGTGAGACCTACACGTAACTGTAAACCACAATAAATCATCAACAAATAGGTTCAAGAAGCAAATTTCCCTGATTTTGATGCACCAACCTACCTTTAGGAAGTGTCCAGCCAGGAGAGAGTGGTCGAGATACGTTGCTATTAACACCCACCTCCCAGACACAATAGACATGAGGGTTCTCTCGGAGCGCGATAACATCTTAGCAACCAAGTGGGTCACCTGGGCCTCAAGGGTTTGGCTGTGGCTGACTTCCCCCCCTAGTTGTACCACCATCTCTGTGTACTCCTTCACCTCCTCCACACTCATGCCCACGAGCAGGAAGACTGGGTGCTGTGCTTGCTGTGGCTTTGGTGTTGTGGTGGTGGTACTATTCCTCTCCTTGTCTTTGGGTGGTGGATGTGGTGGATGTGGTGACTTGCCTTGCTGTGGATTTGGTGTTGTGATGGTGGTACTGCTTCTCTCCTTGTCTTTGGGTGGTGGATGTGGTGACTTGCCTGGCTGTGGTGCTGGAATGTTCTCCTTGTTGCTGTTCTCATCGTCACTGCTGATGTGGTGGACGTCAGTTTCCTAGCAGTGTGTGATAGCAGGTTCAAACACAAGTCATGAGGTAGTGTAAGTTTTAGCAGCATCTTAACCCCTTCACACCCAGATCTTTCCTTTGCTATAAAAAATTGTATGTTGTCGAGCCATAAAATTACGATAAGTAACTGAATATACCAAATTAGTTAGTGGACAGGGATACAAAATAAGCCATATCTATAAAATATCGCTTATAATCACTAAAAATCGTCTAATGGTAGCCAAATTATAATGGAAATTACGTTCTGTGTCTCAAGGGGTTAAACTTCCTTGAGCACAACTTATACAAAGGTTATCCCAATATGTGTGAAGGTCTAGACAGTACTCTTCATTTATATCCCCTTGTGGTTTAGGATTACTATTCTGTTATACTATAGTGTTTGATGTCAGACAGTCAGATTCCAACAGAAATGATTGAAAAAAGTCATACATTGGTTTGTGCTCAATTCCAGCCTCCTCAATGTAAAATTAATTAAATATAAGTGTGCAATTTGATATAAAAAAGATACGCTTCTGAATGTATGATGCATGCCACTCCAGTCTCCTTGCCACTAAACATGACAGCCACAGTGGAACAACAAGACATGACAGCCACAGTGGAACAACAAGACATGACAGCCACAGTGGAACAACAAGACATGACAGCCAGAGTGGAACAACAAGACATGACAGCCACAGTGGAACAACAAGACATGACAGCCACAGTGGAACAACAAGACATGACAGCCACAGTGGAACAACAAGACATGACAGCCACAGTGGAACAACAAGACATGACAGCCACAGTGGAACAACAAGACATGACAGCCACAGTGGAACAAGACATGACAGCTACAGTGGAACAAGACATGACAGCTACAGTGGAACAAGACATGACAGCTACAGTGGAACAACAAGACATGACAGCTACAGTGAACAACAAGACATGACAGCTACAGTGGAACAACAAGACATGACAGCTACAGTGGAACAAGACATGACAGCTGCAGTGGAACAAGACATGACAGCTACAGTGGAACAAGACATGACAGCTACAGTGGAACAACAAGACATGACAGCTACAGTAGAACAACAAGACATGACAGCTACAGTGGAACAACAAGACATGACAGCTACAGTGGAACAAGACATGACAGCTACAGTGGAACAACAAGACATGACAGCTACAGTGGAACAAGACATGACAGCCACAGTGGAACAAGACATGACAGCTACAGTGGAACAACAAGACATGACAGCTACAGTGGAACAAGACATGACAGCTGCAGTGGAACAACAAGACATGACAGCTACAGTGGAACAACAAGACATGACAGCTACAGTAGAACAACAAGACATGACAGCTACAGTGGAACAAGACATGACAGCTGCAGTGGAACAACAAGACATGACAGCTACAGTGGAGGAACAAGACATGACAGCCACAGTGGAACAAAGACATGACAGCCACAGTGGAACAAGACATGACAGCCACAGTGGAACAAGACATGACAGCTACAGTGAACAACAAGACATGACAGCTACAGTGGAACAAGACATGACAGCTGCAGTGGAACAACAAGACATGACAGCTACAGTGGAGGAACAAGACATGACAGCTACAATGGAACAAGACATGACAGCTACAGTGGAACAAGACATGACAGCTACAATGGAACAAGACATGACAGCTACAGTGGAACAAGACATGACAGCTACAATGGAACAAGACATGACAGCTACAATGGAACAAGACATGACAGCTACAGTGGAACAAGACATGACAGCCACAGTGGAACAAGACATGACAGCTACAGTGGAACAAGACATGACAGCTACAGTGGAACAAGACATGACAGCTACAGTGGAACAAAACAAGAAAAGTTATGTCAGTCATGAGTTGGCTTCAGTGGAACAAGACATGACAGCCACAGTGGAACAAGACATGACAGCCACAGTGGAACAAGACATGACAGCTACAGTGGAACAAGACATGACAGCCACAGTGGAACAAGACATGACAGCTACAGTGGAACAAGACATGACAGCTACAGTGGAACAAGACATGACAGCTACAGTGGAACAAGACATGACAGCCACAGTGGAACAAACATGACAGCTACAGTGAACAAGACATGACAGCTACAGTGGAACAAGACATGACAGCCACAGTGGAACAAGACATGACAGCCACAGTGGAACAAGACATGACAGCTACAGTGGAACAAGACATGACAGCCACAGTGGAACAAGACATGAGTCACAGTGGAACAAGACATGACAGCTACAGTGGAACAAGACATGACAGCTACAGTGGAACAAGACATGACAGCCACAGTGGAACAAGACATGACAGCCACAGTGGAACAAGACATGACAGCCACAGTGGAACAAGACATGACACCCACAGTGGAACAAGACATGACACCCACAGTGGAACAAGACATGACAGCCACAGTGGAACAAGACATGACAGCCACAGTGGAACAAGACATGACACCCACAGTGGAACAAGACATGACAGCTACAGTGGAACAAAACAAAAAAAGTTATGTCAGTCATGAGTTGGCTTCACCTTTTCAGCTGGATTAGAGAAGTTCTGGGTGTCCTTCTGCATGTTGGCCTGGAGGGTGAGTCTGGCCCGGTGTTCCTCAGGGTCGTGCCAGGTGATCTGTGTGGCCAGGGGCTCCACCTCCTCATCTGACACCACAGGAAAAGTACCAAGGCTATGAGATACTATCAAGTCGTGAACAAGTATGTCACAGGAAAAATCAAGGTAAAGAGACACTATCAAGCCATGAACACGTTATGTCACTGGAAAAACAAAGGTTATAAGACACTATCAAGTAGAGTAAATATAAATCGGAATCTAATAGAGATATGAAAACAGCCAGGAGGAACAAAGATAAACAAATATCAACTTACTGGGTTGTGTTTCCAAATCAATGTGATGCATTTTGGAGGGTGTGGTGGGTCTTTGGAGGTCTGCGGGGGGCGCCTTACCCTTGCCTGCAATGCCTCCACTCCTCTCCACAAGGCTGGCACGGGCAAGCTCCTCCAGCTGATGCGACAGTTGTACCTCACCCTTCGCCTCCACTGCATCATTTTTCTCCTCCTTATTCCCTTGGTTATCAATATCAAGATCACTCTCAGTACACTCATTGCCTTCGTCCTTGTCAGTGAGATGATGATTGTCTCTATCTTGTTGACAGCCATCATCACCTTCCCTTTCCTTTTGGGCCGAGACCTCCTCTAAAAGCCGCCGATACTTCTCCTTGTATTTCTTCAGGTCCTGTCGTAAATGATCAGAAAAGTCCTTGAATAGATCGTCCTTTGGAGAGTCAGCTGGGGGTGTGAGAGGCTCTGGGAGGGAGTCTATGATGTTTTTGATGCACTTTCTGACCCGTGGTGGGGGGTCAGCGTGCCAGGTGGTGCCGTAGGGGGTGTCTGGGGTGGGCATGGCATCCAGCGCTGCCTCCCTCTGGGCCTGGTAGTAGCGAGTGGTGCCGGGGGTCGGGTACACTGAGGGGGGGAGGAGAGAGAAAGACTTTGGTTAAAATACAGACATATAACTATATTAACTATTCACTCCATTTGGATAGTTATTTACCTAAAAACAGTACAGTAGTAGTAGTATAGTAGAGTAGTAAATAATAATAAATAGTAATTATAAAATAAATAAAAGAATAAATAAATAATAATAAATAGAGTACAGTATTCTCCAGAGTTTTGCGCTTTCTTCCGAAGACATAGCGCTAAACTCGAGGATCGCGAAATTCGGGGTATTGAAAACACTGAAAAAATGCTTATTTATTCCGGTGCGAGGTGTACCGTATTTTACGGCTTATAAGAAGCACTTTTCCCCAAAAAAATACCCTGAAAAATACTCATGTGTCTTTCAAGACAAATGTTGTAGTACTTCCTCAGTACTCAGTAACTACCTGTTACAAGTATTTCAAATACCATAAGACATTCAAATCAACTAATCTGTCCTCGCGCTATGATGTTTACGTTCTGCCTCGGCAGATTGTCGCCAACAGCGCCATCTATCGTCTGCTAGTGTTGATGTATCATTTACCACCAGGCTGTCACAATTATCACAAGCTCTTTTCAGTCCTGGAAATGATCCCCCATGGCGATTTCATCACAACAATTTTCTAATACTATCGCATATATGCTAAAAGTTGTACGATATGCCAGAGAACATGGGACCAGAGCAACAGAAAGACACTTCGGACCACCGCCTACAGAGAAAATTGGTCGATTTTACTAACGCCTACCGGTAGAAAATCTGTTTATTCTTATATTTTTTCTTATAACTTTTTTTCCAAAATCATGGTGCGTCTTCCAAGATGCAGCGTCTTATAAGCCGTAAAATATGGCTATTCGAGATATTCAGGCAGGTCTGGCAACCTGGTCTAAGGCAGCGCGCGTGACGCCAATGGTAGGAAGACGTGTCTCGTACGTGTACGAAACAGCGCGAAAGTCGGGGAGATAATGCGCGAAAGTCAGGATGGTAAGAATTTAGGACTCGGCGCGAAAGTCGAGGATCGTGAAATTCACAGAGCTGGGCACTTCCGTACCTCTGTCCGTACCTCCGTACCTCCGGACTTCCAAACTAGGTCCGGAAGTCCGGAGGTACGGAAAGTTTTTCAAAGGTACGGAAGTAACAGGTACGGACCTGCGAAATTTTGGGTCCGTACTTCCGTACCTGATATTTTCTATGATGGAAAAAAAAAAAAACGAAGACGAAAAAACAGTCCACAGAATGACTTTCACGCGTTTTGGCGGGCAATTTGCCACTAGCTATCAGCTGATCATTTCCTAAGGCGAGATCCGTGCATCTGTGGTGCCTGGTGAACACCAAACGTGCGGCATCAAGCTCAAGATCAACAACGTTTTATGTTTACAGTCACATCACCCGGCAACGCGTTTCAAAGTTTCACTGCTATTGCTTACTGTTTAGTGTTTACAACTAAACATGGACAAATACGTGAAAAGAAGTGATAGCGACAGGAGCAGGAGTGTGTCTGGGGATAGTAGCTGTAGTAGTGTGAGCTACAGAACCAGCACGCTTGCACCATCTGCGTCCAGAACCCATACACCACAGGGGACGTCAGATATTTCTTTGTCTGACGTGGAGCTGGACTCCTCCCAGCTGTTCACCCAGGACATAGAGGAAGTGGGACTGAACAGGAGGATCAGAGGAAGAGGCAGGAGGGCACCAGACAGCTAAAGGCTATGCTGTGGCACCTTGAGAAGTAAGACAAGTCTAACTGTTCTATTGCAGTATTTTACTAATTTAATATTTTTAAGTTGACATCTTATGATCTTAATAAGTTAATGTTCTTATCGCCTATCGCATCGTGTCAATTAAAACTTAAAAAAATTGCAGGTTCTTTGTCTTTGACTCATATGTCAGGACAGAGAATGACACACTGGAGGGGAAGTCTGTATTTTAATTGATTTGATGATTATTTGATGGTAAATATATATTGCTATATATATTTATGAAGCTCTGATGTATTATAGCCTTGTATTTTGTTTTATTTTTGAGGTACTGACTATATTTTTTCAGGCGCGTTTTAATAGTTATAGGGTACAGGTACGGAGGTACGGAGGTACGGGTACGGACAGAACAAAGTAAAATAAGGTACGGAAGTACAGGTACGGACGACCCGCGTCCCGAAGTACGGAAGTACAGGTACGGACTACCCCAAATCCAGGAACGTGCCCAGCTCTGGAAATTCATCTCACGTGTTACAGTGTACTTACCTGCCTATGTACAGTACCTACTACCCTCTACAGTACTGTACATACAGTTAACTTTGTTTGAACATGTATGATCGAACAACGCCACTCATAAACCGAACTGTATAAACCGAACAGAGTTCGGTTTATGAGGCGGACAACCGATCACCCCATAAACCAAACTTTCGGATATTGTGATCGACCATTCCCCCCAATTGGTTCAGTTTATCCAGGGTTTACTGTACCATCAACCATTGTGTAGCGCGGACTATGAAATGATAAAAGAAAAGAGTATACCGTCTTATTAATATTTTTACAGTGATACTATTTTCAAATGTATATTTTGCACAATTTTAGTTGAGCTACCTCTCAGTAACATAATTAAACTTGTACGTAAGGTATTTTTGTGGACTACAGTTTAGGCAAATTATTCCATATCTGAATACTGATGCAAACTTGAAATGCACGTTAAAAAATTATATATTTTGCACAGTATTATGTACTGTATGCTGTGGTCAATAGCTCTATCAATCTATCTACACACATTTATCAATCATTACAGTATGTCATGGAAACTGGATTACGATATCGAGGTATGAAAGTTAAGAGAAATAAAAGTAAAACAGAAGTAAATAGAAGTAAACAGGAGTAAAAAATAATAGAAACAAAAAAAAATAGAAGTAAAAAGGTATGAAAAATATGAGGAAAACAAGTGAATGGTGATGACTAACTTCTACTGACTGCCTCACAAATAAAATAAAAGTACCAATCACCACCACCTACTATTACCACTTCTACCACCCACCACCTACCAACACCACCACCTACTACCAACACCTACCACCACCTACTACCAACACCTACCACCACCTACTACCACTACCACCAAAACCTACTACCACAACCAACACCTACCACCACCTACTACCACTACCAACACCTACCACTACCACTACCAACACCTACCACTACCACTACCAAAACCTACTACCACTACCAACACCTACTACCACTACCAACACCTACCACTACCAACACCTACCACTACCACTACCAAAACCTACTACCACTACCAACACCTACTACCACTACCACTACCACTACCAACACCTACCACTACCACTACCAACACCTACCACTACCACTACCAAAACCTACTACCACTACCAACACCTATACCAACACCACTACCTACCAACACCTACCACTGTAGCGAGTAAAGTAGTCACCCCTTTCAGTCTCCATGTTTCCGTTCTCTGCCAGTGCGGTCTATACAGAGAATCAGCGTAGCACGGGGACTATTCTATTTTGTAGTCTTCAATAATTGTTATTGTAATTATCATGTGTTTGCACTGTTATCAGCTTATCAATATAATCAATTATATACAACGTGTCACCAGCAATATATACTGGAAGTATCCTTGGTGAAACTCGCATGTCTTGGCGAGTTTTACATAACACCTTGAAAATCACCAATTATGTAACCTGAAATTTTGTATATATACTCCAGATTTTATGCAATAAAATTAACCTAAACTGGCCAAATGAGTATCCTTCATTCCAGTTAAACCAAAGCTATGAACACTCCACCTAGTTACAAATGGTGACCCGGAGTGTAAGCTAATGGTTTCTAGGTGGCTTAAACTGGTGCTGTCCATCTCGGCATAGAAATGCAATTTCTATGTTTTGCTGGACACAAGAGCACACCTCTCCTAGTCGTGGGACCTGCGTCTTCGGAAGCATTCGTCTCATTGCTCCCGCTGTATATTCCTAGCCTCCAGCTTCACTGGTGATCGCTAGGTTGAAAGCGGGATAGGGAGAAGTACACGTATACGTGTAGCCGCCACCTAGTCAGGTTTCCCACCCAAACCCCGGCACCTTCTGTGCCTTCCTCAGGGCATTTTTGCCCTCAGACGCCTCACTGCGTCCTCAGCGGCCTATGCGCATTCAGCGCGGCCACTACCCCGCCAGGCGCCTCACTGCGTCCTCAGCGGCCTTATGCGCATTTAGCGCGGGCCCTGCTTCCTCCGAGGCCTCACTGCGGCCTATGCGCATTTAGCGCGGCCGCTGCCCTCCTCCAGACGGCTCACCGCGTCCTCAGCGGCCTTATGCGTGTTTAGCGCGGGCCCTGCTTCCTCATACGCCTCAGTGGCCTATGTGCACTCAGCGCAGCCACTTCACCCTCTGACGCCTCCTTGCGCCCTCAGCACGACCTCACGCGCATTCTGCGCAGCCCCACGGTGTTATTGAATCACTCCACGGCCGCCGCTCGCCGCCCTATGGATTACCAGCCCTGTGGATTACTCAACCCTCAACTCCACAGTGTTAAAGTGACTCGTTCCACGGCCGCCGCTCGCCGCCCTATGGATTACCAGCCCTGTGGATTACTCAACCCTCAACTCCACAGTGTTAAAGTGACTCACTCCACGGCCGCCGCTCGCCGCCCTATGGATTACTCACCACCCTGTGGATTACTCACCGCCCTGTGGATTACTCACCGCCCTGTGGATTACTCATCACCAGTGCTACTTGCGTAACCGTGTTTCGTTCCCTGAACAACTGGGACACCCGTCCAGTCCACACCTGCGCTTTCACTCAACACTGCCACGCCCGCGACTCACAGCCGGCGGCACCACTGCCATGGCGTCAACACTGCCACGCCCGCGACTCACAGCCAGCGGCACCACTGCCATGGCGGTAACACTGCCACGCCCGCAACACTGCCGGCGGCACCACTGCCATGGCGTCAACACTGCCACGCCCGCGACTCACAGCCGGCGGCACCACTGCCATGGCGTCACACTGCCACGCCCCGACTCACAGCCAGCGGCACACTGCAGGCGGTACACTGCCACGCCCGACACTGCCGGCGGCACCACTGCCATGCGGTCAACACTGCCACGCCCGCGACTCACAGCCGGCGGCACCACTGCCATGGCGCAATACTGCCACGCCCGCGACACACAGCCGGCGGCACCACTGCCATGGGGGCAACACTGCCAAGCCCGCGACTCACAGCCGCGGCACCACTGCCATGGCGGCAACTCCACGCCCGCACAGCCGCGGCACCAAACTGCCATGGCGCAACACTGCCAACAGCAACTGGTCACCACAGCTCACGTCAACCCCCCAAACTCTACCAAGTCAACAACACCAACTCTACAAAGTTCGTTCACCCTCCGCGTCACTAGGGGGGGGGGGGGGGGGTCTGTAGCAGTAAGTAGTCACCCCTTCAGTCTCATGTTCCGTCTGCATGCGGTCTATACAGAGAATCAGCGTAGCACGGGGACTATTCTATTTTGTAGTCTTCAATAATTGTTATTGTAATTATCATGTGTTTGCACTGTTATCAGCTTATCAATATAATCAATTATATACAACGTGTCACCAGCAATATATACTGGAAGTATCCTTGGTGAAACTCGCATGTCTTGGCGAGTTTTACATAACACCTTGAAAATCACCAATTATGTAACCTGAAATTTTGTATATATACTCCAGATTTTATGCAATAAAATTAACCTAAACTGGCCAAATGAGTATCCTTCATTCCAGTTAAACCAAAGCTATGAACACTCCACCTAGTTACACCACCACCTACTACCACTACCACTACCAACACCTACCACTACCACTACCAACACCTCCCACTACCACTACCTACCACTACCACTGCCAAAACCTACTACCACTACTAACACCTACTACCACTACCAACACCTACCACTACCACCACCTACTACCAATACCACTACCACCACTACCAAAACCTACTACCACAACCAACACCTACCACTACCAACACCTACTACCACTACCACCACCTACTATCACTACCACCACCTACTATCACTACCACCACCTACTACCACTACCACCACCTACTACCACTACCACTACCACCACCTACTACCACTACCACCACCTACTACCACTACCAACACCTACTACCACTACCAACACCTACCACCACTACCAACACCTACTACCACTACTACCAGTCTACCACCCACTACCACTACCACCACCTACTACCACTACCACCACCTATACTACCACTACCAACACCTACTACCACTACTACCAGTCCACCACCCACTACCACTACCACCACCTACTACCACTACCACCACCTATACTACCACTACCAAAACCTACCACTACCATCTCCAACAACCACTACCACCAACCACCGTCCACCACCTACCACCACCAAGGTATGAAAGGTATAAGGCAAAAAAGTAAAAGGTGATGACATACTTCTACTGACAGCCTCACGGTCGAATGGTCGGTCTGGGGACAATGAGGCGAGCTCTTCCGCCGACAGCACACACTTGATTTTCTTCATGGCAGGCGTTGGAGGCACTTCCTCCTCTTCCTCGTCATCGTCGAACTCCTTCCCCTTCTCTTCTACTTCCATGGCAGAATCTAGTAGAAAAAAGGACGAGAGATAAAAGAGAAGATAAAGAGAGGTAAAAAGAGACGAGAGATAAAAGAGACAAGATAAAGAGAGATAAAAAGACATGATAAAGAGATAGATAAAAAGAGACAAGATAAAGATAGATAAAAAGAGACAAGATAAAGAGATAAAAAGAGACTAAGAGACAAGATAAAGAGAGATAAAAAGAGACAAGACAAAAAAAGTGAAGAGGATTATAAGCAGTTTCCAGACATTATCATCATTCACTGCCTTCATTATTCTCCCCGCTTCTTAAGTAAACAACAACATAGCCGCCTCAAAGACAGCTGCCACAGAGGAACCATGCAAAAGAAAGGCACGACAATGCACTTAACATTTACACAAGAACTTAATATAAAGTTTTTAGCTGATGCGCAAAAAACATATCCCCAAAAGCTTCCTCAACATGGTTTTCAGACAAAGACTATAAAAAAAAAAAGAGTTTACACCATAAAATGTATACATACACACAAAATGGAAAGCCTTTCTAAGATCAACATTATCCTTAACCTTAGCCCCTTTACACCCAGATCTTTCCTTGGCTATATCAACATTATCCTTAACCTTAGCCCCTTTACACCCAGATCTTTCCTTTGCCATATCAACATTAACCTTAACCCCTTTACACCCAGATCTTTCCTTTGCTATATCAACATTATCCTTAACCTTAACCCCTTTACACCCAGATCTTTCCTTTGCCATATCAACATTAACCTTAACCTTAGCCCCTTTACACCCAGATCTTTCCTTTGCCATATCAACATTAACCTTAACCCCTTTACACCCAGATCTTTCCTTTGCCATATCAACATTAACCTTAACCTTAGCCCCTTTACACCCAGATCTTTCCTTTGCCATATCAACATTAACCTTAACCCCTTTACACCCAGATCTTTCCTTGGCTATATCAACATTAACCTTAACCCCTTTACACCCAGATCTTTCCTTTGCCATATCAACATTAACCTTAACCTTAACCCCTTTACACCCAGATCTTTCCTTGGCTATATCAACATTAACCTTAACCCCTTTACACCCAGATCTTTCCTTTGCTATATCAACATTAACCTTAACCCCTTTACACCCAGATCTTTCCTTGGCTATATCAACATTAACCTTAACCTTAGCCCCTTTACACCCAGATCTTTCCTTGGCTATATAAAATTGTCAGAAGATTAAAGAAAGTAGCTTAATACACAAGATAAGCTAGTGAGACAAGGATACTAAACAAGGCCATTTCTATAAAATATTGCTTATATTAATCAAAATTGTCTAATCGTAGTTAAATTACAATGGAAATTACGTTCTGGGCCTCAAAGGGTTAAAACTCTACAAGAACATTCACAAAAAAGATACTAACGGAAAATTGCCTTTCTAAGATCAACATTGTTCATAAAACTCTACATGAACATACACAAAGAGATACTAACCCCACAGCTTCCTGATGATGGCTTTCCTAGGTAGCTGTGCATTATCACCGCTGTACTGCACCAGGTAATTGTTCCCCGGCACCTTCTGCCCGCTCCTGGCACACTCGATGAGCCAGTCACACGTCACGGCCGGGATGCCCCACTTCATGGCGGCCCCGTACTTTGCCCCCACGGGAGTAGGACAGAGCAGGTGTGTGTTGGCGAGGAGGTTCTTATCAGCCTTGTCGGTCTTGCTGAACTTCTCTTGATTCCTAAATGAGAATTAATTTAACCAAGTAATCCCCAGTCTTTTGGAGGAATGACTACATGAAATAATGTCTTTTGGAGGAATGACTATAAGAAATAATGTCTTTTGTTATTATTAGTTAATGCCACAAAGGGGGAAATGTGCCGCATCGATTGTAATGCCAAAAAGGGGGAAATAAGCAAAGAGGTTCTTATCAGCCTTGTCGGTCTTGCTGTATTTCTCTTGATTCCTGAGTGAGTGAGGTGTACATATGACACGGCTGATTATATTGTGTCTCCTCCCTGTTTTGTGTCTAAGGTGTGTATTTGGGTAGTGTGCACCTCGGTAAATTTCCAGATGAACACCGAATTCACTTTGGTGGACGAAACTATGTTTTTCTGGTGAGTTTTGATGTGTTTTTTATTAATTTGCTAACCGTTTCTGTCGCAAATCACTTTTTAAATTTTGTTTTTATTTGCGTGTTGCAACAAAAATGACAAAAAAAGATTGAACCTAACTGAACCTAACCTATTCTATACCTAACCTAATCTTAACCTAACTAAAAAAAATAAAAAAAAAATTTAAAGTGATTTGCGACAGAAACGGTTAGCAGATAAATTCGAAAAGCATCAAAACTCACTAGAAAAAAAATTGTTTCGTCCACCAAAGTCAATTCGGTGTTCATCTGGAATACAACCTGTACCTCTTCTCACGTCAAATCTGCTAAACTAGGAACCTTGTTGACAGAAAAGACCCACTATTAAGAACAAAAAGTACCTGGATGATTAACCTCTTTTCCTAGTTTTATCTTCCTTAGATCTTTTCTCCAGACTTTCAATAAACCCCAAGAAACACAATATTTTTTTACCAGGAGCATCAGGATTCATTGATAAACTCAACAAACAAACATTTTGCAAAGAACCTCCCAACTTATTGATAAACCCTAAGAACCGAAGATTTCCTAACTGCTTCATGAATTACTAACAAACTTTAAGAAATTTGCAGGTGCTTCATGACTAACTAACAAACTTTAACATGGATTTGCCAGGTACTTAAAAGACTTACTAACAAACTTTAAGAACCATTGATTTCTGTACTCAGACTTACTAATAACCTGATACCATTGATTTAATGGTACTTCATATACTAAAACTCTGATACCATTGATTTACTTCAGACTTACTAACAAACTCT
The DNA here is from genome assembly GCA_016584305.1 of Chionoecetes opilio. Lineage (NCBI taxonomy): Eukaryota > Metazoa > Arthropoda > Malacostraca > Decapoda > Majidae > Chionoecetes > Chionoecetes opilio. The sequence goes on along the minus strand of JACEEZ010005461.1, from coordinate 120,437 downwards.
GATAACCATTGATTTACTCGGTACTTCATGACTTACTAATAAACTCTGATACCCATTGATTTACTAGGTACTTCACGACTTACTAACAAACTCTGATAACCATTGATTTACTAGGTACTTAAAGACTTACTAACAAACTCTGATAACCATTGATTTCCTAGGTACTTCACGACTTCCTAACAAACTTTAAGAACCATTGATTTACTAGGTACTTCACGACTTACTAACAAACTCTGATAACCATTGATTTACTAGGTACTTAAAGACTTACTAACAAACTCTGATAACCATTGATTTACTAGGTACTTAAAGACTTACTAACAAACTAAGAACCATTGATTTCCCAAGTACTTCATGACTTCCTAACAAACTGATAACCATTGATTTCCTAACTGCTTCATGACTTACTAACAAACTCTAAAAAACATCAATTTACTAGGTAGGCTACTTAAAGACTTACTAACAAACTAAGAACCATCGATTTACCAGGTACTTCACGACTTACTAACAAACTTTAACATTGATTTTCCAGGTACTTTACTTACTAACAAACTCTAAGAACCATTGATTTACTAGGTAATTCATAACTTACTAACAAACTCTTAAGAGCCATTGATTTTCCAGGTACTTCATGACTTACTAACAAACTTTAACATTGATTTTCCAGGTACTTCATGACTTACTAACAAACTCTGATAACCATTGATTTTCCAGGACCCTCACGACTTACAGAGCCCCCAGGAGAGTCACCAGGTGTTCCAGGAAGTAGCGTTCATATTTAGCATAGGTGGATATGGTAATGCAGCAGTCCTCCAGGGGAAACGAGTTGCCCGGCAGCAACAGTGGCAGGTGATAATACTCCACAGCCAACAGCCGCTGCAGAAAAAACCCCATAAGAACATAAGAACATAAGAAAATAAGGAAGGAACATAAGGAAAATCTGCAGAAAAAAAACATGAGAACATAAGAACATAAGAAAATAAGGAAGGAACATAAAGAAAATCTGCAGAAAAAAAACCCATAAGAACATATGAAAATAAGGAAGGAATATAAGGAAAATACTCCACAGCCAACAGCCGCTGCAGATAAAAAAACCTTAACATAAGAAAATAAGGAAGTTACAAGAGACCATGAGACTGACACGGGGTAGTTCCTGATACCTAACACTACCTACATCCACCCTTCATCCCCATCCATGAAATGATCTAGCCTCCTTTTAAAGCTCCCTATTGACTCCGCACCAACTACCTGACGACTTGGTGCATTTCAATAATTTACCACCCTATTTGTGAACCTGTTTTTCCCTATTTCTTTTTTTAATCTACGCTAAAAAAAAGAGGACGGACTCTGATTGTTAACTACCTTTCATAACTGTCCTTTATTCTATGGATTTTACATTCTTTGCATTTATTTCATTAATGTTCCTCCATAAAGGGTGTATTTGTTGAGGTGTGAATGTGAACAAAACGTTGAGCACAATCTAATTTCAGGTAAGAGAAGGTTTGAACTTTGATTGATTGTTTGATTGAAGGTAAGAGACTGTACGAGTGAGGAAGTACAGGGTCAGAGAAATGCTTAAAACTGGTGTTGTTTACTGGAAGGACGAGCAGATTTGGGAGTACTGGAGTGGTATGATCATAGGGAAAGAATGGAGAAGAGAATAAAATGAAAATCAAATAAAAGGTGACAGATGGGGAGGGATTGGGAAAGGGATGGAGAGATGGGGTTACACAGTATTACTATTGGAATGCAGGCCGCCCCATACTGAGAATGAAGCTCAATGAAACAACAGAGATGACAGACACTAAAGATCAGAAGGGATAGGCAGAATTAAATGAAAATGATGGGCAGGAAGTGAAAGGAGAGTATGTAAGGGAAGGTATGAAATGAGCTGGAAAGGAAAAAGAAAGAAATGAACAAGACAAAGAAAAGAAAAGGAAAGAAACAATGGATAGCAAAATTCAAGAAGCGAAGGATTCAAGCTGGAAAAGCGTAATTTAAAAAAGAAATAGTGAAAAACTGGTTCACAAATAGGGTTATAAATGATTGGAATGGACTCAGTCATCAGGTGGTCAGTGCGGAGTCAATAGTGATCTTTAAAAGGAGTCTGGATAAATTCATGGATGGGGATGAAAGGTGGATGTAGGTAGTGTTAAGTAACAGGAACTACCACATGTAGGTTTCACGGCCTCTTGTAGCTTCTTTATTTTCTTATGTTTCTTATGTTCTTATGAAGGAAGAAAATAAAGAAGTATGGAAAGCAAACCAACAAACCATCCTCACCACAACAAAGAGTCACCCTTACCTGTGACTCCACACAGTCCTCCACGAAGACCCGGGACACCAGGTTGCCCTTGGCCGGGTGAAGGAAGCCCCCGCCGGGCGTCATTACCAGGTAATGCACGGGCCCCGCGCTGCCCTCCTGCACCAGCAGGCCTCCGTGCAGCTCTATCATCTCCTCCAACTCATCCTGGTTGTGTCCGGACACCGTGAACGTTTTGCCTGACAGGGCACAGATATGTACTTGTTAAGGTAAGGTTTGATAGGTAATGTTCAGGTAAGGTTTGATAGGTAATGTTCAGGTAAGGTTTGATAGGTAATGTTCAGGTAAGGTTTGATAGGTAATGACACCCAATATTATGATAAAAACCTAATCAAAACACAATGCAAACATTTTTTCTTAACAGGAAGAAGAGAAAAAAAGAGAAATCAACAAGTAAATGGTACAACACGTTAAGCAGATTGCATGGTTTCCTATCGCCAATGGGATGGTAGACACAAATGATCAAGGATGCAAGTTTGGTGGCACCATTTTCTGAACAGATGGAAAGAAAACTAAAGGGAAGAATACACAGAAGATCAAAGTACAAACTTGCATACTAATAAAACAAGCGTAAAAGTAAACAAAGCCCCCAAAATAACAGATAGAAACAACAGCAACAGCCCCTTTCTAGCAACATGTCACCCATCTCTCTCTCTTTTTCTTATTTTACCCTTTACCATTCCTTTGTGATGATGTAAACAAAAATTAGTCCCAAACGATCTGCATTGACTTTCCCCTAGACATTCACGTCACATCCACAGAGTTATACACTAGAGCGCGCATCCCCTACCCCAGTGGGTAGGCGGAGTGAAGCAAGCGGGGCCGGGTGGCGGACATGCAACCATGATACTCGACGATATTTTGTCAGACAAACAAGTTTGAATTTATTGTCATTTTTTACCACCTGCTTTTTTTTGCATTGGTATGTGTCACATACCAACGGAATTGGAAAAATGTGTTGATTTCGAGACAGTGAATGGAGGAAATTCAATGCAAGCAAAATTATAGAAATAATAGCGAGTTGAAGCAAAAAAGTGAGAGAAAATGTTTATGCACTATTTTATTTTACGCTCATTATCTTACTCGAAGTATGACTTACTGTAATTAATGTATGCTCATGATATGCAACAATGTCTCGTGAACACGATGGTAGGTTCAGTATTTTCTAAATATCATCTGGTAGCTTGATAACACCGGACATACCTGTGTGATGTCAAGCATCTCCCTGTAATCTGTGACTGGGGGGTGAGGGTAATAAACCCTGGGCGAGGGAAATAGTACCGACGAGGCTGCGGAAGCGACGCTCGCCACGGCGAAAAGCTGTTCCGTCGCAAGTTTTCTGTTCATGGCAATTTTTTACCATCTATTTATTGTTGCATTGGTACGTGTCATATACCAACAGAATCAGAAAAATGTGCTGATTCCGAGACAGTGAATGAAAATTGAATGCATGCAAAATTACTGGAATACTAGGGAGTTGAAGCAAGGAAGGTGAAAAAAAAAAATTATGCACTATTTTATTTTGCTGTCATTATCTTATTCTAGGTATAGCTTATTGTATTAAATTAATATTCATGATGTGGAGTAATGTCTTGTGAAGACGATGATAGGTTCAGTTATTCTAGATATCATCTGGTAGTTTGATAATATCGTGTAAGAGTACAACATGTCGTGTGGGCCAGAACATCATCTGTGGCCGCAGAGTATCATGGTTTGATGGCGGCCGAGCCACTACCGGTTGCGTCAACTGATGCCCCCTGTGCGATCTCTAGTGTATAACTCTGTGGTCACATCACACAAGAACAAGATGGAGGACTCACCATAGAAGAGGCCAGGCTGCTGTGAGGCCTGTGACTCCGGCAGCATGGAGAGGTCCTGATCAAACTCCCTGGCACAGGATTCCCTTCTCCCTGACTCCCTCCTCCCTGGCAGCACAAACTGTCCCTCCAGCACCCTGTCATCCACGTGTGTCTCATCATTGTCTATGTGGGTGGAGCTGATGGAGGACCTCTGGGTGGCTGTGGAGGGGAGGTGGGGCAGGCGGAGGTCCCTGTATGCCTCTAGGGGTACAGCAAACAGGGACTCCTCTGCCGGGCGCTTCAGATGCACGCTCTCGGTGATCCAACGGACGGATACGACGTGAGGCTTGGTGCTCCAGCCTTGCATGATTCTTAGGTGCTCCTCCCTCGGTGTGGCTGAAGGTAAAATGCATGTTACTCCCTCCTCCTCCAAACAGCAAAATGATCAACAAACTCCTCCTCCAAACAGCAAAATGATCAACAAACTCCTCCTCCAAACAGCAAAATGATCAACAAACTCCTCCTCCAAACAGCAAAATGATCAACAAATTCCTCCTCCAAACAGCAAAATGATCAACAAACTCCTCCTCCAAACAGCAAAATGATCAACAAACTTCTCTCTCATTTCAAAGGGTATGCAGGGATAATATTTTAGACTTTATCAACCCAACATGCAGGGAAATAGGTATTCTTTCCTTTCATAAACAGCATTATAACTCGCCTTCCAACATATACCCATTCTCCCCTCCCTCACAGACACACACACTCACTCCATAACACATGCACCAACTCCTCTCATTGTTCATAGGTTGCAACATGGAAATGGATATCTTGTTTGGCTAATATATATATATATATATATATGGCCCTGCATCATCATTCATTATATTTCTGTTTAACGTCAGATTTTCTCATAATGCCTTATGAGGTTAGACAGTCAATGATACGCTTCCAATTCTATTGACGGAATTCATCATTTAAATTTGCGGCACTAGTTACACCCCGGATGCTCTTTCTGACAGGCAACCCCAGTTTTTGGTTGAGGGCCTACCGTAGATAACAGTAAAGTCGCCACCTGCAGTCATGTCACCAGGCGCCAAATATTACGAATTATAGCATTACTACTGATTTGTATGTGCAACTGAAGATAATACACAGTAGTTTATATCATGACTGTATAATCTACCCCGTTTCAGCATTGTTTATGCTTTGTATCTGCAAGTAGTATACAGTTCAAATTCACTAACGGTTTTTTTCCGGTGCGACGACAGCGGTTACGACACTCGGTAATACACTAGCATGGCGACTCTACGTGGTAGCCACTTGTAGTATTTTGTCATTTGTCCATTATGCCCTAATTGACCACCAGATGAGACCAAATGACAGACCTCCAATAGCCCTTCTAACTTCCTAAAATCAGATGTAAATGTAGTATTACTCCACCACACGCGAAACAAAAAAAGTTCCTGCGACTTACTGTATCTACGGTAGTGATTGCCTACCTGGTAACGAGCACCCCTGCCCGGTTGTGTCAGAGTTGTCCCTCTCCAGCTGGATTGCACCATGGCTACCGCACCACCTACCGAATAGCCTATACATCCTGCAAAATTACTAAGCAAAACGAAATTAAATAATGATAATAATGTAACTGAAATCCTCTCTCTCTCTCCCTCTCACCTAGGATGACATGAGTGGCTGCTGGTGTGAGCTGGCTGAGTCTGGAGGCCCCGCAAGCTGCCAGCACAGCTCGTTTCCATGGGGGGAGGAGGAGCCGACCAGTACACGTGATGGCCTTCAAAGCTTGCCCGCCCTCAGCCTCCTGAGGTCAGACTCTCCACGCATCCTAATCAAGGCTGTCTGGAGGGGAAGTAGTAATAAATAAGAACATAAAATAAAGATACAATATGCCGTGAATACAATGGTAGTTCTATAATCTAATAATAAATGCTCTTTTGGAAGGAAGAGCAATAACAGAAAAACAGAAAAAAATAATAATATAATAATATAAAATATAACTAATAAATGCTATTTCACCGGAGGCATACAGGAAAAAAAAAATTATGTCTTTTGGAGGAATTACTACATGAAATGTCTTTTGGAGGCATGACTAGTTACATAAAATAATGTCTTTTGGAGGAATGACTACGTGAAATAATGTCTTTTGGAGGATGATTGAAGCTACATGAAATAATGTCTTTTGAGGAATGACTACATGAATATGTCTTTTGGAGGCATGACTACATGAAATAATGTCTTTTGGAGGCATGACTACATGAAATAATGTCTTTTGGAGGCATGACTACATGAAATAATGTCTTTTGGAGGCATGACTACATGAAATAATGTCTTTTGGAGGAATGACTACATGAAATAATGTCTTTTGGAGGCATGACTACATGAAATAATGTCTTTGGAGGCATGACTACATGAAATAATGTCTTTTGGAGGAATGACTACATGAAATAATGTCTTTTGGAGGAATGACTACATGAAATAATGTCTTTTGGAGGCATGACTACATGAAATAATGTCTTTTGGAGGAATGACTACATAAAATAATGTCTTTTGGAGGCATGACTACATGAAATAATGTCTTTTGGAGGAATGACTACATGAAATAATGTCTTTTGGAGGCATGACTACATGAAATAATGTCTTTTGGAGGAGATGACTACATGAAATAATGTCTTTTGGAGGAATGACTACATGAAATAATGTCTTTTGGAGGCATGACTATACATGAAATAATGTCTTTTGGAGGAATGACTAAATGAAATAATGTCTTTTGGAGGCATGACTACATGAAATAATGTCTTTTGGAGGATGACTAAATGAAATAAGTCTTTGAGCATGACTACATGAAATAATGTCTTTTGGAGGAATGACTACATGAAATAATGTCTTTTGGAGGATGACTACATGAAATAATGTCTTTTGGAGCTGACTAATGAAATATGTCTTTGGAGCATGAACATGAAATAATGTCTTTTGGAGGCATGACTACATGAAATAATGTCTTTTGGAGGCATGACTACATGAAATAATGTCTTTTGGAGGAATGACTACATGAAATAATGTCTTTTGGAGGCATGACTACATGAAATAATGTCTTTAGGAGGCATGACTACATGAAATAATGTCTTTTGGAGGAATGACTACATGAAATAATGTCTTTTGGAGGAATGACTACATGAAATAATGTCTTTTGGAGGCATGACTACATGAAATAATGTCTTTTGGAGGAATGACTACATAAAATAATGTCTTTTGGAGGCATGACTACATGAAATAATGTCTTTTGGAGGAATGACTACATGAAATAATGTCTTTTGGAGGCATGACTACATGAAATAATGTCTTTTGGAGGAATGACTACATGAAATAATGTCTTTTGGAGGAATGACTACATGAAATAATGTCTTTTGGAGGCATGACTAGTTACATGAAATAGTCTTTTGGAGGAATGACTAAATGAAATAATGTCTTTTGGAGGCATGACTACATGAAATAATGTCTTTTGGAGGAATGACTAAATGAAATAATGTCTTTTGGAGGCATGACTACATGAAATAATGTCTTTTGGAGGAATGACTACATGAAATAATGTCTTTTGGAGGAATGACTACATGAAATAATGTCTTTTGGAGGCATGACTACATGAAATAATGTCTTTTGGAGGCATGACTACATGAAATAATGTCTTTTGGAGGCATGACTACATGAAATAATGTCTTTTGGAGGAATGACTACATGAAATAATGTCTTTTGGAGGCATGACTACATGAAATAATGTCTTTTGGAGGAATGACTATGAAATAATGTCTTTTGGAGGCATGACTACATGAAATAATGTCTTTTGGAGGAATGACTACATGAAATAATGTCTTTTGGAGGAATGACTACATGAAATAATGTCTTTTGGAGGCATGACTACATGAAATAATGTCTTTTGGAGGAATGACTACATGAAATAATGTCTTTTGGAGGAATGACTACATGAAATAATGTCTTTTGGAGGCATGACTACATGAAATAATGTCTTTTGGAGGAATGACTATATGAAATAATGTCTTTTGGAGGCATGACTACATGAAATAATGTCTTTTGGAGGCATGACTACATGAAATAATGTCTTTTGGAGACATGACTACATGAAATAATGTCTTTTGGAGGCATGACTACATGAAATAATGTCTTTTGGAGGCATGACTACATGAAATAATGTCTTTTGGAGGAATGACTACATAAAATAATGTCTTTTGGAGGCATGACTACATGAAATAATGTCTTTTGGAGGAATGACTACATGAAATAATGTCTTTTGGAGGAATGACTACATGAAATAATGTCTTTTGGAGGCATGACTACATGAAATAATGTCTTTTGGAGGCATGACTACATGAAATAATGTCTTTTGGAGGAATGACTACATGAAATAATGTCTTTTGGAGGCATGACTACATGAAATAATGTCTTTTGGAGGCATGACTACATGAAATAATGTCTTTTGGAGGAATGACTACATAAAATAATGTCTTTTGGAGGCATGACTACATGAAATAATGTCTTTTGGAGGAATGACTACATGAAATAATGTCTTTTGGAGGAATGACTACATAAAATAATGTCTTTTGGAGGCATGACTAGTTACATGAAATAATGTCTTTTGGAGGAATGACTACATGAAATAATGTCTTTTGGAGGCATGACTACATGAAATAATGTCTTTTGGAGGAATGACTACATGAAATAATGTCTTTTGGAGGCATGACTACATGAAATAATGTCTTTTGGAGGCATGACTACATGAAATAATGTCTTTTGGAGGAATGACTACATGAAATAATGTCTTTTGGAGGCATGACTACATGAAATAATGTCTTTTGGAGGCATGACTACATGAAATAATGTCTTTTGGAGGCATGACTACATGAAATAATGTCTTTTGGAGGAATGACTACATGAAATAATGTCTTTTGGAGGAATGACTACATGAAATAATGTCTTTTGGAGGAATGACTACATGAAATAATGTCTTTTGGAGGAATGACTACATGAAATAATGTCTTTTGGAGGCATGACTACATGAAATAATGTCTTTTGGAGGCATGACTACATGAAATAATGTCTTTTGGAGGAATGACTACATGAAATAATGTCTTTTGGAGGCATGACTACATGAAATAATGTCTTTTGGAGGCATGACTACATGAAATAATGTCTTTTGGAGGCATGACTACATGAAATAATGTCTTTTGGAGGAATGACTACATGAAATAATGTCTTTTGGAGGAAGTAGTACATGAAATAATGTCTTTTGGAGGAATGACTACATGAAATAATGTCTTTTGGAGGCATGACTACATGAAATAATGTCTTTTGGAGGAATGACTACATGAAATAATGTCTTTTGGAGGAATGACTACATGAAATAATGTCTTTTGGAGGAATGACTACGTGAAATAATGTCTTTTGGAGGCATGACTACATGAAATAATGTCTTTTGGAGGAATGACTACATGAAATAATGTCTTTTGGAGGAATGACTACATGAAATAATGTCTTTTGGAGGCATGACTACATGAAATAATGTCTTTTGGAGGAATGACTACATGAAATAATGTCTTTTGGAGGCATGACTACATGAAATAATGTCTTTTGGAGGCATGACTACATGAAATAATGTCTTTTGGAGGAAGTAGTACATGAAATAAATGTCTTTTGGAGGAATGACTACATGAAATAATGTCTTTTGGAGGAAGTAGTACATGAAATAAATGTCTTTTGGAGGAATGACTACATGAAATAATGTCTTTTGGAGGCATGACTACATGAAATAATGTCTTTTGGAGGAATGACTACATGAAATAATGTCTTTTGGAGGAATGACTACATGAAATAATGTCTTTTGGAGGAATGACTACATGAAATAATGTCTTTTGGAGGAATGACTACATGAAATAATGTCTTTTGGAGGAATGACTACATGAAATAATGTCTTTTGGAGGAATGACTACATGAAATAATGTCTTTTGGAGGCATGACTACATGAAATAATGTCTTTTGGAGGAATGACTACATGAAATAATGTCTTTTGGAGGAATGACTACATGAAATAATGTCTTTTGGAGGAAGTAGTACATGAAATAATAAGAACATTAGAAAATAAAGAAGCTACAATATGCCGTGAGACCTACATGTGGGAGTTTCTGTAATCTAATAATGATGTCGTTTGGGAGGGAAGAGAAGTGTTGAAGAGAGTGTAGTAGTATTTGGGGAAAGTGATATAACATGGCGAAATGGAAGGAGAAATAAATATGGTGATTTTAATAATACGCTAAAAACCAAAATTACAAAAAAATTATAAGTCCAATGATAAAACATGAAAAAAGTAAGAGAAAAAATACCACTTGGACTGAAAACACAACACAAGCAGCTGGATGCAATGACCACCTATGTAACAATTAACATGATAGACTTAACCTCTTCATGGCCAGATTTTTCCTTTGCTATAAAAAATTGTATGTTGTCGAGCCATAACATTACAAAAGGTAACTGAACATACCAAGTTAGTTAGTCGACAAGGATACTAAACAGGTCATATCTATAAAACATTGCTTATATTCACTAAAAATCATCTAATGCTACCTAAATTACAATGGAAATTACGTTCAGGGTCTCTAGGGGTTAATAGTGGGATACTGAAACACTGCACTCCAACAGAACAAACAGGATAGTACACTCACTCTCCTCCACAATCCAATGATAAATCATGAAAAAAGTAGGGGAAAAAATATCACTTGGACTGAAAACACAACACAATTAGCTGGATGCAATGACCACCTATGTAACAATTAACATGATAGACTTTTTAATAGTGGGATTATACATCACTACACTCCTATACAACAAACAGTATAATAAGTACACTCACTCTCCTCCACCATCAGCCTGCCACCGGCCATGCTTTCCTCAAGGCTCACTGTTTCGTCCACACAGATGATTGATTTCTGTGTCGCTGTGTCATTGAGGATAGTGCTGCACATGGAGATATCGGGCGGCATCTCTGCAAAGAATAGACAAGTATGAGGGGAAATGGGTACTATTAAGAACATAAGAAAATAAGGAAACTACAAGAGGCCGTGTGACCTACACGTGGTAGTTCCAGTTACTTAACACTGCCTACATCCACCTTTCATCCCCATCCATTAAATTGTCTAGCCTCCTTTTAAAACTCCCTATTGACTCTGCACTAACTACCTGATTGATAAACTACTGGCAATCACCATCAACATATACACAATTGTAGATTCAGATATACATGTAATTATATCAACACGTTACCTTGATTCGTTGTGGCTTCCACACTCTCCAATTGACAGCGCTCAACGCCAACAAACTTGCCGTGACAGAGCCAAACCTCACCAAACGAAGAACAACCCAATATCCTCCAACAACAGGATCCGATACCATTAATAAATACTCCAGCAGCAAATATCTGCCAATACCCCTGTAGCTATGTACCCAGCAGCTGAACTGTCACTACAAACAGGAGCTCCCGACCTCTGTCAACACTCTACCACTCTCCTACCAAAACAGCTGATAGCTGCCTTCCCTGACCGGGCACATCAGTGTTGCCACGTCAGCAGCTCACCTGCTTCCAGACACCGAGACATCATAATACCAACAAACTTATGACTACCCTACTTATCTAATCAACACTGATGACTGTGTCCATTCCAATCATTTACCTTATTTGTGAACTAGTTTTTCCCTATTTCCTTTTTAAATCTATGCTTTTCCAGCTTGAATCCATTACTTTTTGTTCTACCCTGATAGCCGTGAGAACTTTTCCAACATCTCCTTTACTGTATCCCTTTAACCACTTAAAAACTTCTATCAGATCGCCCCTTACTCTACGGCTCTCGAGTGAGTGTAAATTTAATAGCTTCAATCTCTTCTCATAACTAAAGTTACGCATACAAGTTACGTTACGCACCAAGCATCCCCTGTATCATTTTAGTCATCCTTCTCTGCACTGATTCTAACAAGGCTATATCCATCCTGTAATACAGAGACCAAAACTGTACCGCATAGTCTAGGCGAGGTCTGACTTGAGCCAAATAAAGCTTTAGAATAACCTCAGCACTTCTACTTTTAACACTCCTCATAATGAATCCTAACACCCTGTTAGCTCTACTTCTAGCCTCAATAGCCTCGAATAACCTCAGCACTTCTACTTTTAACGCCCTGTAATGATTTCCTAACACCGTTCTCACTTGCCCCTTAACAGATATATTAAAGAATGAAACCGTGCCTTGTAAACATGTTTAAAAGATATAAATGGTGAAGAGCCTTGCAGAGCATCATACTCCCTTGTAGCCTTTTAAGATTAAACGTCGCTGTGAAAGAACCCTGTTAAAGAGTAACTTGCCCTGGTGAAAGGACCCATTTTAACTAGAGAATTAAAACGTGCCGCTTGTGAAAGATATTTGTAAAAAAATATGAAACGTCGCTGTGCAAGACTCTGTTGTAAAGAAATATAACCGTGCCACCTGTGTAAGACCATGTGAAAGAGATATGAAACGCCACCATGAAGCAAACAAAACGCCCTGGGATAGAGAACCATGTTGTAAAGTGATAATATAAGTCCCCTGTAAAGCATGTAACACAAAAAGTGCCGCCTGTGTGAAAGGAGCCCATGTTGTAAAAAGAGAATATAAAAACGTGCCGCCTGTGAAAGGAGATATGTTGTAAAAAGAGAATATGAAAACGTGCCAACCTGTGCGCCTGTGTGAAAGAGAGTAGCCCCATGTGGAAATCAAACGGCCCCTTGATAGAAATGACACAGTTAGTATAAAAAGAATAAAAAACGCGTGGTAAGTATGTGTAAAAAGAGAATATAAAAACTGCGCCTGTGTGAAAGACATAGTTGTAAAAAGAACATGAAACGTTGCCAAGTCAATAAAACGGCTCTGTAATAAAGAAGTATAAAACGGCCACCTATGTACAAGAATATGAAAAAAAGACAGCATACAAAAGTAATAAAAAAACAGGTATACAAAAGTAATATAAAAACAGCACGTATACAAAAGTCCATGTTAAAAACAGTTGTAAAAAAGTAATATAAAACAGGCACTATGAAAGAAGTATAAAACAGGCAACATAAAAAGTAATGAAAAAAACAGGCATGCGTATACAAAAAGTAATAAAAACACACGTATACAAAAAGTAATAAAAAACAGGCACGTATACAAAAAGTAATAAAAAAACAGGTACGTATGCAAAAAGTAATATAAAAACAGGCACGTATACAAAAAGTAATAAAAAAACAGGCACGTATACAAAAAGTAATATAAAAACAGGCACGTATACAAAAAGTAATATAAAACAGGCACGCATACAAAAAGTAATAAAAAAAAACAGATACGTATACAAAAAGTAATAAAAAAACACACGTAACAAAAGTAAAAAAACAGGCACGTATACAAAAGTAATAAAAAAACACACGTATACAAAAAGTAATAAAAAACAGGCACGCATACAAAAGTAATAAAAAACAGATACGTATACAAAGTAATAAAAAACAGACACGTATACAAAAAGTAATAAAAAACAGGCACTATACAAAAAGTAATAAAAAAACAGGCACGTATACAAAAAGTAATAAAAAACAGCCATATACAAAAAGTAATAAAAAAACAGGCACGTATACAAAAAGTAATAAAAAAACAGGCACGTATACAAAGTAATAAAAAACAGCCATATACAAAAAGTAATAAAAAAACAGGCACGTATACAAAAAGTAATAAAAAAACAGGCACGCATACAAAAAGTAATGAAAAAACAGCCATATACAAAAGTAATAAAAAAACAGCCATATACAAAAAGTAATAAAAAAACAGCCATATACAAAAAGTAATAAAAAAACAGCCATATACAAAGTAATAAAAAAACAGCCATATACAAAAAGTAATAAAAAAACAGCCATATACAAAAAGTAATAAAAAAACAGCCATATACAAAAAGTAATAAAAAAACAGCCATATACAAAAAGTAATAAAAAAACAGCCACATATACAAAAAGTAATAAAAAAACACACGTATACAAAAAGTAATAAAAAAACACACGTATACAAAGTAATAAAAAAACAGGCACGCATACAAAATGTAATAAAAAAACTGCCATATACAAAAAGTAATTAAAAAACAGACATGTATACAAAAAGTAATAAAAAAACAGCCACGTATACAAAAGTAATAAAAAAACAGACACGTATACAAAAAGTAATAAAAAAACAGCCATATACAAAAAGTAATAAAAAAACACGTATACAAAGTAATAAAAAAACACGTATACAAAAGTAATAAAAAAACACACGTATACAAAAAGTAATAAAAAAACACACGTATACAAAAAGTAATAAAAAAAACACACGTATACAAAAGTAATAAAAAACAGGCACGTATACAAAAAGTAATAAAAAAACAGCCATATACAAAAAGTAATAAAAAAACAGGCACGTATACAAAAAGTAATAAAAAACAGGCACGTATACAAAAAGTAATAAAAAACAGGCACGCATACAAATAGTAATAAAAAAACAGGCACGTATACAAAAAGTAATAAAAAACAGGCACGTATACAAAAAGTAATAAAAAAACAGCCACGTATACAAAAAGTAATAAAAAAACAGCCATATACAAAAAGTAATAAAAAAACAGCCATATACAAAAAGTAATAAAAAAACACACGTATACAAAGTAATAAAAAAACAGCCACGTATACAAAAAGTAATAAAAAAAAAACACGTATACAAAAAGTAATAAAAAAACAGCCACGTATACAATAAGTAATTAAAAAACAGACATGTATACAAAAAGTAATAAAAAAACAGCCACGTATACAAAAATAAAAAAACAGACACGCATACAAAAAGTAATAAAAAAACAGCCATATACAAAAAGTAATAAAAAAACACACGTATACAAAAAGTAATAAAAAAACACACGTATACAAAAAGTAATAAAAAAACACACGCATACAAAGTAATAAAAAAACAGCCATGCATACAAAAAGTAATAAAAAAACAGGCACGTATACAAAAAGTAATAAAAAAACACACGTATACAAAAAGTAATAAAAAAACAGGCACGTATACAAAAAGTAATAAAAAAACAGCCACGTATACAAAAAGTAATAAAAAAACAGACACGTATACAAAAAGTAATAAAAAAACAGGCACGTATACAAAAAGTAATAAAAAACAGGCACGTATACAAAAAGTAATAAAAAAACAGGCACGTATACAAAAAGTAATAAAAAAACAGCCACGTATACAAAAAGTAATAAAAAAACAGGCACGTATACAAAAAGTAATAAAAAAACAGCCATATACAAAAAGTAATAAAAAAACAGCCACATATACAAAAAGCAATAAAAAAACAGCCATATACAAAGTAATAAAAAAACAGGCACGTATACAAAAAGTAATAAAAAAACACACGTATACAAAAAGTAATAAAAAAACACACGCATACAAAGTAATAAAAAAACAGCCACGCATACAAAAAGTAATAAAAAAACAGGCACGTATACAAAAAGTAATAAAAAAACACACGTATACAAAAAGTAATAAAAAAACAGGCACGTATACAAAAAGTAATAAAAAAATAGGCACGTATACAAAAAGTAATACAAAAACAGGCACGTATACAAAAAGTAATAAAAAAACAGGCACATATACAAAAAGTAATAAAAAAACAGGCACGTATACAAAAAGTAATAAAAAAAGGGGTATACAAAATAATGAAAGAAAAAAAAAACAGGCACGTATACAAAAAGTAATACAAAAATAGGCACGTATACAAAAAGTAATACCCCCAAATACTAAAGGATAAAACTACAACAAAAAAAATATATAAACTAGTGAGAAAAGTGATCACTACCAAGGTTTACAATGGTATTGAGCATATTCAATTTTTCTTCTTCCCCCTTCCCCTGACACTATCTTTTGCCTTTCCTTTCACCATCCTCCTCTTCCCCTCACCATCCTCTTCTTCCCCTCACCATCCTCCTCTTCCCCTCACCATCCTCCTCTTCCCCTCACCATCCTCCTCTTCCCCTCACCATCCTCCTCTTCCTCTCACCATCCTCCTCCTCCCCTCACCATCCTCCTCTTCCCCTCACCATCCTCCTCTTCCTCTCACCATCCTCCTCCTCCCCTCACCATCCTCCTCTTCCCCTCACCATCCTCCTCCTCCCCTCACCATCCTCCTCCTCTCCTCACCATCCTCCTCCTCCCCTCACCATCCTCCTCCTCCTCTTCCCCTCACCATCCTCCTCCTCCCTTAACCATCTCACCGTCATAAATCATCATATTTTTCCGTTAAGTCACCAATAAGTCATAAATCACCATATTTTTCTGTTAAGTCACCAATAAGTCATAAATCACCATATTTTTCCCTGTCAAGTCATAAATCACCATATTTTTCCGTTAAGTCACCAATAAGTCATAAATCACCATATTTGCCCCTGTTAATTCACCAATAAGTCATAAATCACCATATTTTTCCGTTAATTCACCAATAAGTCATAAATCACCATATTTTTCCGTTAAGTCACCAATAAGTCATAAATCACCATATTTTCCCGTTAAGTAACCAATAAGTCATAAATCACCATATTTTTCCCTTTAAGTCACCAATAAGTCATAAATCACCATATTTTTCCGTTAAGTCACCAATAAGTAATCCTTCCCTCCTCACCATCCTCCTTCTCTCACCCTCTCCCTCCCCTCACCACCCTCCTCCTCCACTCACCATTCTCCTCGATGAGTCTCTTGAGTTTCATCTTAGTGGGCTGGTCGGCCTGGGACACACACACCACCAGGCCGTGCATAGGCTGGCACAGGTATGGCTGGAAACACTCATCTGTGGCCGAGACGTGTTCAGACGTGTCGCCCGCTACCACTGCCTCCCACACTGCTGTCACCCACTGCTCGGTCATGGTGGGGACGCCTTGCTCCACGGCAACCTGCGGGATAAGTATATAAATGTTAAATTAAGGTATGAGGCAAATGGTAAACGAGAGAATGAGAAATGAATGAGAAAGAGGTTCACAAATAGGGTGGTAAATGATTGGAATGGACTCAGTCGTCAGGTAGTTAGTGCAGAGTCAATAGGGAGTTTTAACCCCTTCGCGCCCAGATCTTTCCTTTGCTATAAAAAAATTGTATGTTGTCAAGCCATAAAATTACGAAAAGTAACTGAATAAACCAAATTAGTTAGTGGACATGGATACTAAACAGGTCATATCTATAAAATATTGCTTATATTCACTCAAAATCGTCTAATGGTAGCCAAATTACGATGAAAATTACGCTCTGGATCTCAAGGGGTTAAGAGAAGGTTAGACAATTGCCTGAAAAACCTGCGGAATATGTAAATAAATGATAAATTGTGGGATAAAGGAAATGACAAAGTGACATGAAAAAGAGGTCACATATTCCTTGTCTTTTTTTTTCACTTCTACCATCGTGTGTTCAATTTATACACACTCCATTCTATACCTGTTTCTATAAGCAGAATAAGTAAATAAATGATAAATTGTGGGATAAGGGAAATGACAAAGTGACATGAAAAAGAGGTCACATATTCAGTCTATATTTTTATTCTCACTTCAACCATCGTGTGTTCAGTATATACACTCCATTCTATACCTGCAGATTAAAGGGTACACCTATTCTAACATGCATAGACTAGTTCAGGATGCTATCTATCACCAGGTCCTGCATACTTCACCAGCCCTGTATTTTGTCTGGCACATTTCCCCCTTTTTTGGCATTAAATCAATCAATCACCAGCCCTGTATTACAATTTGAGACTAGTTGCATATGGTACCACTAGATTCCCTTCACATACCCTTGATGTTATGTGTATCCAAGGCTAAGACTGGCCAACACTATTGTACTAGACCTTCAATGCCACCTTTCTACACAACTATCTATACATATACTTACTTCCACCTGAGCTAGTTATGTCACATTTGACCTAGTATTTCAACCATATGCCCACCTGTACATACGACCAAAAAAATGTTAACTAATCAATAATGACTTGTAAAACTTACTCGTTTTGTGTGGCTGGCAGCTCAAATGCAGCACTGCCTGGATTTCACTCCCATTCACATCTCCCTCACAGTTTCTCTCGGTAACCGATAACCGGTAAGTCTTAAAATAGTTCCAGGATTTGAAAAACAGCTAGTAAAAATGGCAATTTTGTTGAGTCAATGCAAAGCAGCCCAAGAAACTACCATTACATGTACAGGAACAACCACCTGTAGGTCTCACAGCCTCTTATAGCTTCCTTATTTTTTTATGTTCTTAAGGAGGTTAAATTCCCCACCCCTGTCCCACCTTTGCACCCGCACCCTTATTGGTTACCTTGTACTTCTCGCTGCCCACCATCTTGACCACCAGGTGAGTCACGTCCTGATGGTAGTTGTTGGAGTAGATGCCGGACATGTGCTGCACCCTGCGCTGCAGCCCCTCCTTCTCCGCCTTGGGGAAGCCCGTGGTGGTGACGACCAGCCTGCTCATGGCCGTGTTGTGCAGGGGGGACGGCACCAGGGGGATGGGCTCCATGCGCTGAAGGCACGACAGGATGCAGCGCGGACCCACCACTCTGTACGAAGGATGGAGACAGGCACACAAAAGATGAAATTTTCCAAAAGTACAATGCCTTAAAATAGGAAAGAGCCGAAAGGAATAATAAACAAAGAGAAAGTACAGGAATAAATAAAGGTACCGTACGACATGAAGGCACGACAGGATGGATCGCGGACCCACCACTCTGTACGAAGGATGGATCCATGCATACAAAAGGTGAAATTTTCCAAAAGCACAATGCCTTAAAATGGGAAAAAGAACCTAAAGGAAAAACAATTAGAGAATGTACAGTAAAAAGATGTGTGGCCTCTATTTAAAGCCCCACCCGTTCAAGATGAGTTCGCAAGATCCTAAAGCAAAAGGGAAATTTTATGAGTCTTATGTTAAACAGATACTCACATGGACTTAGGGCAGGACACAAGGTATTCAAAAGCCTGCCCCTCAAACGGATCACAGATGAATATGTCTTCTTTGGTTGGGGTGACTTGCATGCAGTCCTCCACAGACAGCCATCGGGTGCGGAACTTTTCCTCACATGCCTGCCGGGGAGGGGACGAGATGAGGAGTCAGCGGTCATTAACCCCTTCACGCCCAGATCTTTCCTTTGCTATATGAAATCATCTGTTGTTAGCTATAAAACTACGAAAAAGTAACTAAATACACCAAATTAGCTAGTGGACAAGGATACTAAACTGGTCATATCTATAAAATATTGCTTATATTAATTAAAAATCATCTAATAGTGGTCAAATTACAATGGAAATTACGTGCTGGGTCTCAAGGGGTTAAGCATAGTCTTTCATAGTTTCTTAAAGCACACCTTTGGGGAGGCGGTAGCAGAGTGGTTAGCGTCACCGAGTGGCGTTCTCGAAGACCCGAGTTCGATCCCAGTGAGACCCATAAATCCACTTAAAATATTTCTGCACCATCGAGTGGCCTAAGAACACCCACATGCCCTGCCCATTAACTCTACCTTCGATTGAGAGTGCATCGGAGGACACAGGGGGTCGGCATGAGCCTCTAATCACAGGCGTCACTATAAAAAAATCCTGCCTGTGCCACCAAGGGCGAGGGCCAACCATCACAGCCCTCTAGTGAACCTCCAGGGCCTACCATCCGAGCCCTGGAGGTCACTGCCTGCAGGCCAAACAAACTTGAGGAATCGTGATGAAGCAGGGTCCATGAAAATGAGAAGCCATGGAGATGGGAACAAAAATTATGATGGCATGTGTTTCAAGACTTAGTTGATGTGGAAACATTCACAAAACTAGCTTCAAGAGTTGAAGTACTAGAACGCAAAATCAGACATGAAGAAAGCACTTGAGGGAACAATAAAATAAAATTATGACATTGGCATGGTAAAGAAACATGAAGGATGTTGCCCAAGATGAAATGGCTGTAGAAATAAAATCAGAATAACAACAAATGGTATAAATGGAATACTTATATAGGAGCAAAAGATAGACACACACACACGGAGCAGAAGGAAATTGGGTAGACTGAAGAAGACGAGACATGGCCCTAAGAAAGACCTCAAAAGCAAGTGGCAGCCATACAAGATGGATATGAACATGTACCTAGCTCTCAAAATAACTATTTCACCTGGGAAGCACAGAGGAGTATACTGGAAGGAGAGTCATCAGCTCGCTGCACAAAATACAAGTTGACAGTCTCTTCCTGGGAACATATGCTGGACTCCATCCTGCCACCTGCCTCTGCCACGCCCCTGCCACAGAAACACAATCAATACCTCCCTCTGTGAAGACATGATTACATTAAGTCCTCTATGACAGTGTTCTTCAAACTTTTTTCATCGCGACCCAGTTTGAATTTATGCATTACATTCACGACCCTATTGTGCGTATGTTGCTACTTTCTCTCTCCGTTGTGATTTTTTATTACAATTACATACATACATGTGCATCTAAATGTGCATACATATACACATACATGCATCTATGAATTCAATATAATTTCATGTTTGAATGTGGCAATGTAAATGTAAATAATTTTATCGATTAAAAGTATTCTAAAAATATGTAAAAGTACTGTGTAAAATATTGTAACTACGTAATTAGAGAAAAATTGTATTGATTTATTGGCAAATGAAGATTATGCGTATAAGTCCTGCCTTCTCCCAGCGGCATTCTCTCTCTCTCTCTCTCTCTCTCTCTCTCTCTCTCTCTCTCTCTCTCTCTCTCTCTCTCTCTCTCTCTCTCCCCCTCTCTCTCATATTAATGTATTTCATATATTATTTATATAATGATCTGTTTACGACTTGGCGACCCACTGAGCAAAAGCTTGCGACCCAGTATTGGGTCGCAACCCGTACTTTGAAGAACCCTGCTCTATGAGGTCAAAATAGATATGAGATTGCGGTCCACCGAAATATGCCAAAACCCCAGGTTTTGGCATAAAGTAATCAAAAACCTTTGGCCCAATCAAAAACCTTTCTGAGCGCCATCTGGCGATGACAATGCAACCCTCAGAATTTATTACAAAACCTGTTCCATGCTAAATAAATATATATCAAAGTATATACCTCGATCTACCAGGAAAAATAGCATATAAACTTGTTATTCTTATATATACAAAAACCAAGAATATTGTTATGCCAAAACCCTCAGAATTTATTGCAAAACCTGCTTCATGATAAATAAACATATATAAAAGTATATACCTCGATCTACCAGGAAAAATACCATATAAATTTGATATTCTTATAATACAAAAACCAAGAATATGACCAAGAACCAAGGTCTTGATGACCAAACCAAGAACATGACATTCTTTTACCAAAATCATAAAGATTGTTATGCCAAAACCCTCATAATTTATGCCAAAATAAACATTACATTCTTGTACCAAAACCATAAAGATCGTTATACCAAAACCCTCGTATGTTATGCCAAAACCCGCAGAATATATTCCAAACCTGTTCCGTGCTAAAGTATATAGTATTTATAAGTGTATACCTTGATCTATCAGAAATATCGTACATAAACATATGGTGCGAAAACCCTCGCATGTTATTACTTTTTTTATGCTATTATAAGTTTATATGCTATTTTTCCTGGTAGATCGAGGTATATACCTTTATATATGTTTATTTATCATGAAATAGGTTTTGCAATAAATTCTGAAGGTGTTGGCATAACTTCTGAGGGTTTTGGCATAAATTCTGAGGGTTTTGGCATAACAATATTCATGGTTTTTGTATGTAAGAATAACAAGTATATATGCTATTTTTCTTGGTAGATCGAGGTATTTACTTTGATATATATTTATTTAGCATGGAACAGGTTTTGCAATACATTCTAAGGGTTTTGGTATAACTTCTGCGGGGTTTGGCATAAATTCTGAGGGTTTTGGCATAACAATATTCTTGGTTTTTGTATATATAAGAATAACAAGTTTATATGCTATTTTTCCTGGTAGATCGAGGTATATACTTTAATATATATTTATTTAGCATGGAACAGGTTTTGTAATAAATTCTGAGGGTTGCATTGTCCTCGCCAGATGGCTCTCAGAAAGGTTTTTGATTGGGCTAAAGGTTTTTGATTACTTTATGCCAAAACCCAGGTTTTGGCATATTTCGGTGGACCCTGAGATTGTGAAGCTGACACTAAAGTTGTTTACATAAGATAGAAGACCTCCTGATTAGTATGTTAAAATAATTATATTAGATGCTGTAAATGTGATTTTTGTCTTCCCCACCCAAAACCCCCGCATTCCCACCTGTCCCCCAGATTTGTTGGGGTAGAGGGTGTTTCACACTAAAACTTGAGGGCTGTCGTAATCCTTGGAAATTCTGAATAATTCGTCCTTCCAGCTTTGACTGAACTAAACTACCGCACTGTATAGTATGCTTATTGTACTTCACATCTGCAAAGGGATCTGTGTAGGTCTGGAGAGAAAGAACAGCAATAAGGGCGGGAAAGGACTCTAAAATTTTACACACCTTTAAATGGATTCGGATAAACTTTCTGTGAGTTATGCGATTGACAGGTACATGTTAGCTGTTGTTATACTTGTACACTGGCCACACAGCACGACTTACCACCCGACAGGCACTGCACAGTAATAGATAATTTTCTGAAGGTCACCGGTGATGCCCTGGAGGCTACCGTTAGATGTGTACAGCACAGATACGAAGACAGAACACCCAACACATCACTCTCTGTGTACTGTTGTTGTGTTGGGCCTCCCGCGCCCTGCCTCGCTGCAGCGCTGCCATGTCAGAGCCCATCCCACTTCTCTGTAGCTGCACCTCATGAATGAATAACATTTGTACGTATGATTGTTTCTTCTTTTGGCTTAATACTTATGGAATCAATGATCTATCAAAAAATAGGTGTTCAAGAATCAAGATAAAGACAAAACATTGTTACGCATGCATATGCGGAGTATGAAGGCTGTGTGTAATTTGCATTGGTAACAGTGTTAAAGTTACTTTACTTTTTTTTTCATTTGTGTCCATTGAAAATAAAAATTCATACCAGATATTAATGATAAACTCACATACTGCCTAAATTCATGGGATAGTGACGACGAATTGGCTTGATTTTGAAAATAATTGCAAGAATTTGACCATTACATTATGGAAGCTCATTTGTCTAAGAGCCAGAAAAACGCGGGTCTTTTCAATATTTACCAAGGACATCATGCACCTGTATTTCCAGCATCACATCATTATATACATACATGTATAATATAGGCTATGCATATAGTGAGGCGATTGCGTCCAACTATTCTACCTTCAGGTGTCAAAGTATGTAAATAGTCTTCTTTGTATAATTTTGCTTTGACAGGAGTAGGTACCGTAGCGTGAATGACTGATGCTCGCACGGCCGGTCGCACGAATGATGAAATAGTCTGGACGATTAATAAGAAAGAAAAAACATAAGAATAATAAATAATAAATAAGAAATAAAATAATACTAATAATACTAATAATAAATAAAATAATAAATAAGAACATAAGAAAATAAGGAAGCTACCCGGGTAGGTACCTACAAGAAGCCGTGAGACCTAACGCCTTACGTAGTTACATGTGGTAGTTCCTGTAGCTATAACAGCTATATATAGCTTATATAAGTCGCATAATACGTGGTAGTTACTGTAGCACTTTTAGCAGGAATGTGTACAACAAGAGACACGCAAAAACAAGTGTGGCTTCCTTGGGTATACATAAGAACATAAGAACATAAGAAAATAAGGAAGCTACAAGAGGCCACGAGGCCTACACGTGGTAGTTCCTGTCACTTAACACTACCTACATCCACCTTTCTTCCCCATCCATGAACCTATCCAACCCCTCTTTAAAGCCCCCTAATGACTCCGCATTAACTACCTGTCTACTGAGACCATTCCATTCATTCACCACCCTATTTGTGAACCAGTTTTTCCCTATTTCCTTTCTAAATCTACGCTTTTCCAGCTTGAATCCGTTACTTCTTGTTCTACCCTGGTTAAAAGCCGTAAGAACTTTTCCTAACTCTCCTTTATTAAATCCCTTTATTCACTTAAAAACTTTTATCAGATCGCCCCTTACTCTGCATCTCTCGAGTGAGTGTAATTTTAATAACTTCAATCTCTTCTCATAACTAAAGTTACGCATCCTTTGTATCCTTTTGGTCATCCTTCTCTGCACTGTTTCTAACAAGGCTATATCCATCCTGCAATATGGAGACCAAAACTGAACCGCATAGTCTAGGTGAGGCCTGACTAGAGCCAGATATAGCTTTAGAATAACTTCCGCACTTCTACTTTTAACACTTCTGGTAATTAATCTTAATACTCTATTAGCTCTATTTCTGGCCTCAATACATTGTTTCCTAGGTCGGAGGTCTGGGCTCACCCTCACTCCAAGATCTTTTTCACCTTCTGATCTTTTCAGCGATACATTGCTTATGGTGTATCTATTACCAGGGTTTTTTCTACCAACATTCATAACGCTGCACTTATCAATATTAAATTCCATCTGCCATCTGACTGCCCACTCGTTAAGTTTATTTAAGTCTCCCTGCAATATGTTTACATCAGACTGTGATCCAATAATCCTACCTACCTTAGTATCATCAGCAAACTTGCTGATGTCACTGCTAATCCCACTATCCAAGTCGTTGATGTAAATAAAAAATAGTAATGGACCCAAAACAGACCCTTGTGGAACTCCACTTGTCACCAGTCCCCATTCAGATTTAGAACCATTAATTGTAACCCTTTGTTGCCTATTACTTAGTCAAGCTCTGATCCAATGAAGAACCTTCCCATCTATTCCATGAGCCTTAACCTTATTTAAGAGTCGCTCGTGTGATACTTTGTCAAATGCCTTACTAAAGTCCAGATATATTATATCATAATCCTTATCATTATCTGCCGTCTCATAAACTTTCCTATAAAAACTCAATAAATTGGTGAGACATGACCTACCCTTGGTGAATCCATGTTGTGATTCATTGATCAAACTATGTTTATCTAAGTGCTCTCTAATGTTTTTTTCAATACTAGATTCCAATAATTTACCCACCACTGACGTTAGATTTACGGGTCGATAATTTGACTTTAGTCTTCTGTCTCCCTTCTTAACTATGGGAACAACATTTCCTTTCCTCCACAATAATGGCACATCGCCTATCTCAACCGATTTTCTAAAAATGTACACTAACGACTCACTAATAACCTCCTTGCATTCCTTTAATACCCTGGGATACATTTCATCTGGTCCTGGCGATTTAAAATTCTTCCTTTTATCTATACCCTCTTCCATCATTTCCCTAGTTATCACAATATCTTTGAGTTTCTCCTCATCGCTTCCTTTGAACATCTGTTCACTATCAGGTATCGTCTGTGTATCCTCCTCCGTAAAAACACTTAAGAAATAATAATTTAGACTTTTACACATATCCTCATCCGTATTTAAGACCTCACCCTGTCCTAACCTTAACGGCCCAACTAATTCCCTTGTCTTGGAATTATATACCTGATAGAACCCCTTTGGGTCATTTTTCACCTGTCCTGCTACTTTAATCTCATAATTGTTCTTAGCAACTCGAGTTAATTTCTTCACTGTCCTTGCCATCACGTTATACTGTTCTTTGTTTACCAATCCTGCCTTGAACCTTAAATAAATGTTTCTTTTTACTCCAATGTTGTGTTTTAAATTAGTGGTCATCCATTTTGGATCACTCTTTCTGGACCTTATTTCCCTGTAAGGAATATTTTTTTTCTGTCCGTCAATTATATATTCCTGATGCACTTATACTTGCACATATACATTTTCAGGGAGTAATGGCGTCCTCAACAATGGACAGTGACTTACGAGGAGTTAAGTACCGCCTCTGAGCGCTCATGGGACGGATGTAAAGTTCTACAACATGTCATATGAAGGATACTCTCTCTCTCTCTCTCTCTCTCTCTCTCTCATCATTTTGAAAAGTTTTGTTAATAGACTGCTTGAAAATTCACATCTTTCCAAATAATACTGCGATTCACCACCGAATATATTTTTTTCTTTCTAAAAGCCTACAGGTGCCTATTTTGGTTGAGCTGCCAGCTAGCACGCCTTTGCTTTGAAAGATTCTAAACTCAAAATTGAGATGTATTAACCACTAATCTCCTCTGCCATGTATACACGATCACTTAAATGTATCTGCATCGTATAGTGTGTGAGAAACGGATATGTTATAGTTAAGGTGTGGATAGGTGTGGAATGTCATGACGGGAAGATTTGACTGGGTCTGAAAACAATAGCGAGGCGGCCTGTGGCATCTATGAAGGGGGAGGAGGAGAAGGAGGAGGCCTGATGGGGGAGCCGATGAGGGGAGGGGTTTGTCAGGTCCGTGATTTCCCCGCCCAATTGGGCTGTTTTGCATGGAAGCTGGCGGGTAAAAAAATTATGGTCGGGGGTCCACGGGTTTTAGGCTATTTTTTTTTATTTTTTACTGTATATGACTTGTTTTGGGGCTTATGTTACATTCGATGATCGGTCAATTATTTTTTGCCTTACATGTCAAGTCAGGTTACTCAGATAACAAACCTGACAGGCGCCGCCCCAGCTGCATGGCAAACAGGGTGGGACCTCGATCTTTGCCCTCTCACGGGGGATTATCATGAAGACACGATATCATTAAGACCGTCGTCCACCAATCCCCAGCCAACTTGCATATTTCAATGCCAAATTTACCGCTTACGCATGATGGAAAGTTAAAATGGATAATATGGCAGTAATTGGCATTAAAAATCGTAAAATTTGGTAATGAGAAAATATCCGAAGTTCTGTTGGTTAATCACATGTTAATATTGCTTTGTCGGTGTTGGCACTGCCATGTAGCCTACTGTCAGCAATATACCCGCGGAACGGATGTTTTCAAAGATGAGCCTGGTAAAAAGTATAAGCTTAGAATTATTCAATACAGTTTCCATCAGGAGGCACTCGATCGGTATTTGGACTAAAGGAGAGGCCAGGGCAAATGTGCATGCGTCTCCGTAGTGTGCACAGCAGTGCATTTATGTATGATTGGGGCAATGCACGACCCATGGCTGGAGCTGCCGCGGCCACACCAGCAGGCATATACTAGGTAGCAGAGCTAGGTGCAATTTGTATATACATGGCACGTTTACTTTTGTTTACTAAGTTATAGATTCTTCTCTTGTTAATGTTATAATTATAAGTACTTCATTTAACTTTGCGTCCTGTCTGGATGAACTTAAGATATTATTACTATTATTATTATTATTATTATTTATTATTAGTAGTAGTAGTAGTAGTAGTAGTAGTAGTATTGTTGTTATAGTACGTACTATATCTGCATTAAATTTTATTCGAGCAAAAAAATGGCATGTGCTGCAATTAGTTTGCTCCTACAAATGAAATGCCACGCTTTACTCAGAACAATACGCCACAGGTAGCTACTCTACAAGTAGCCTACCCACTGATAATGATTGCAATGAATATGCTGATAAAAGTGATCAGGGGCGCCGAGAGAATTGATATGTGCCGGGGCAGGACTAGTTTGGGGCCCCCATTCCTGCAGTAGGTAAAGGTTGAGGTGGGGGCCATACCGCCCATACGTATAGGTGACCAGAGTTCCATAGAGTTCCATAGTGCGTCGTCTGCTAGTCGTCAGGAGTATTTTGAGAGCTCGGGGAATTTGCAGATTTAGATTGCGGATTATATTTAAAAACGCCTGCTGGATGCAAAAAGTGACAACATAATGTTGATATATTCGATAATGGCTATATTTTGACTGCATTAAATCAGGAATAATTAAATGGTCTGGACGATTAATTAAAACTTTCTCTCACTCTTCATGCCTTCCCTCACACCTGATATACCCTCCCTCACACCCTTCATACCTTCCCTCACCCCTCTTAAACTTAACCTTTCATCTCTCATTCCTTCACCCCTTTCATAGTTTTGGCAAATATTACATTTAACACAACTTACAGATTCAACATATAATAATCCTGCGAAATCAATAGTAAAAGTAAAATCATAATACAATACATCAAGATACAGAATACATATATGGCACATTCATTTGACAAACAATGGCGCTTTCCTTGCTTTCCTCTTGGCAAAATTATGAAGCACAACATCAAAATCAAGAGATCTTGTCAGTTGAGACTCAATACTGAGTCTAGCCAAATCCACAAGTCGTGCTTGGCTCATTGTTGCACGTATAATTTTTTTTTTATCAGCTTGAGTTTGCTGAATGAGCGCTCTGCAGAGGCGACAGTGGCAGGGATTGTTAGCAGAATGCCCAGGCTGACAGATACATTTGGGAAGAGCCCTTCTAGTCTGCACTCTGTCAAGAAATTCAAAAGCTGCAATAGGCTTAGTTGGTTCTGCCAAAGACTATACAGTAGTCTTTGGTTCTGCCCAAAATTTGAGCGATGAACTGTTTGTAGGTGCTACATTTCCACCACGATATCATGACTGATATCGGCAGGATACTTATTTGCCGGTGATTTTGACTTAAGTGAGCTCCTTTGCTGATATTGTTAGGTACTTACAGATGAAACTTAAGTTTTCAGAAATATTCTTGGCAGCTTTGAATGTAACAGTCATTCAGCCAATTAATTACTCAATAATATATAGGTATATAACGCAGACTTTCTGAAAAATTCTTCTTCTGCTTCATTTTGTTCTGATAAATCTGAACTGCTGTACCATCATCATGAAATCTTTCGCTTTTAGGTCCAGCTGCTTTACCACGACCACGATACAGTTTCACCTTGATGTCCAGGTTTGAAGCAACTAGCTTTGCTTCATTCCACATAGCTTTTCAGTTATTTCGGAGATTTGTCAATTCTACAAGCAAACCCTCTATGTTTGATGGGTCCTATGGGCCCATAAAAGCCTCAATGGGCCCCCCCAAAAACCCCATAGGCCCCCCCAGAACCCCATGGGCCCCGGGACAAATGCCCCGGCAGACTCCCCCTCTCGGTGGGCCTGAAAGTGATACATATAACTGGTGGTGGGTTACACAGCATGCGAAGCACAAATATTTTTAAGATTAGGTAATAGACGTCTCCATTTTTTATCTTTATCGTTCTTAGCGTGACATATATGTAAAAAAAAATAGGGTTCCTTTTGGGCGGTTTATGAAGGAGGGAAATACGTATCGGAATTTGGGCGGATTTTAAGGTGAGATGGCGGGAACACTGGACTGGCAACACTGTTTGAAGGGAAGAAATGTCAGTCTGCTTATGGCCGCCGGAGTGGAGGGATGTGCTAGGCGGTGGACGGAACACACCACACTATACTTATTTGTGATCCATAGCGGTGCCTTCTCTTTTGTTTGTAGCGCAAGATGTGGCAGCCAACGCACGTCCAGGTGACAGGTGAGTGGAGGTTTAGGAGAGCCAGGTGGGGTGGCGTTCGGTGGAGGTAATTAGTCCAGGTGTGTTGTTCTCAGAAGGGGCTGGGAGGGAGGGGGTTACCTGAGCCTGCCACAGCTGCAGGTGAGAGGGCTGAGGGGGCTGCATCTCGCACTCGTGGTTATGGGTCATGCTTGTTCATTCAGTCTTCAAGATTGTGATTTTCTTGTACTTTAACATTACGCCAGGTGGGAAGTGGGAATTTAAAGGATGGATGTCAGAGAAGGAAACTTGTAGGAGATACGTGCCTGATAAATTCCCAAGTCGTCGTTTTTAAATGTCTTATAGTAAATATAATATACGTAGAGGAAGCCACTGTTTCTTCTTAGGGGGTTAGGGGGCTTACCTGAGCCTGCCAGGTGAGGGCTGATCGAGGGGGCTGTATTTCTTATGTTCTTATGTTCTCGCACTCGTGGTTATGGGTTATGCTTGCAGGTTGTTCATTCAGTCTCCTTGGTCGTAGAGTTGCACCTATTTATTCATAGATAATTTTTGTCCGTGAATTTGACCGCAGTAACAGTTTGCCAAGAGGTTTGATGGTTGGTAGACGTGTATGACAAAAGATAAGTTCTTCCTAAGGTAGTAAGCGAGATATGGCAGGGTTAATAACACGAATCTTAACCGTGATTTTCTAGTAGTTTAACATGACGCCAACATGGTAGTAGGAAGGAAAGGGGCAAAGTAAAGTGTAGGTAATGGATGTCATGTCAGGAAACCAGCAGATAAATATACATGCCGTGATATATTCCTTAATCGTCTTTTTTATGTCTTATTGTAAATATAATATATGTAGAGGAAGTCACTGTTTCTTCTTCTTGTGACCTTTGTCGCTTAGTATCGCTTCTTAGGTCCTCTTCAAACTTCGTCTTCTACCGTAGTTAAGTCGCCACCTGCAATCATGTCGCCAGGCGCCATATATTACGAATTATAGCATTACTACTGATTTTTATGTGCCACTGAAGATGATACACAGTAGTTTATATCATGACTGTATAATCTACTCTGTTTCAGCGTTGTTTTATGCTTTGTATCTGCAAGTATATACGGTTTCAAATTTCACTACTATTTTTTTTTTCGGGCGACGACGACAGCGGTACGACACTCAGTAAATAAACACTAGATGGCGACTTTTTTGTTGGTAGCCACTTTGTAGATATTTTTGTCATTTGTTCATTTATAACCATACTATGACACAGATGAAGACACAAAATGACACACTCTCCAGATAGCCCCTTCTAACTGTCCTGAAATCATGGATGTAGAAATGTAAGTATTAACGCCACCACACGTCTGTAAACAGAAAAAAAAAAAGCTGTCCTGGCGACTTTACTGTTATCTACGGTAGTTAACAAGCTTGTCAACGCTTCCCTTGTCTATTTCACCTGGGATACTAAAACATTTTCATTAGTTTTCATTTAGTTTTTGTTTCCATGTTAGATTGTAGTGTTATAATTATGCCGCTGTCTATTTTTGCATTACAACTCTTACGTATTTTTGGTAACGTTATTTTTAGTCCGACTCGCATTTCCTTAATTCTTCCTCCTCCTCCTCATCATCTTTTCTCTTGCCTGTTAAGCATCATAATACGTCATGCTTTGATACATTTTTGGCTATCATAATAATTTTTTTATCGCCGTCTCTCTTCCTTCGTCTCCTCTCAAGCTGTTTTTGGCCCTTAACGTTCTCGGCTCCTTGCCAGAAGAGTTCGTCGTCAGAACACACACACACACACAGGGCAAGAATGACTCATCTTCAGATTCTTCACTCGGTGGCGAAGAAAATTAGAGTGGTGAACAGCGGATCTTGGCGCCCCCCCCCCCCCTCTCTCTCTCTCTCTCTCTCTCTCTCTCTCCTCTCTCTCTCTCTCTCTCTCTCTCTCTCTCTCTCTCTCTCTCTCTCTCTCTCTCTCTCTCTCTCTCTCTCTGTCGTACACGTAATCATAATCACCCGCTCAACACCTAAAACAACACCCTCTTATCGCTTATATATATATATTTAAACAACTTAGTCACTCACTCCACACACACAGTTACACATCAGCCACACACTCACTAGACTACCACTCACTATTCACTCACCCAGTCGAGATATTTTTCATTCTGTTACCTTTTCTCACTTGCATGAAACTGTTGTCAATTTACTTATACTGGAAAGGCGGGTTTTAGAAGCCTTACACACACACACACACGCACACACACGCACACACACACACACACACACACACACACACACACACACACACACACAGTAAGTAAGTTAGTAGTCTAAGTAAGTGTTTGTTAACCACAATTTCAGTTAGGTACACTTGATTTCAAGCAACATAAGTAAGAACATAATACATTGAAATCGTTTAATTAAAAACAATTATTGTCCATGCAGTAAACAGTAACACACACACGCACACACATGCACACACACACACGCACACACACACACACGCACACACGTGCACACACACACACACACACACACACACACACACACACAATGAGGAGAAGATGTCGGAAAGCTTAAAATAAAGTAAGAGAAGGGACCAGCAGATACAATAGAGCTAGTATATGGATGGCAGGAGCGTGATGCTTCCGTCCGTTGTCATTCTTCATAATAACACTCCGTCAGCGCTTCCTTGCATTGTTCGCAGTGTCATCCTGCCGCTGAGGGTGAATTGTCTGGGTTTCTGGTTTTTTATATACCTGCCGTGACATCTTTACCCTCCTAGTCCCGTATTGACGCCGGTTACACAAAGCTAAATGTATTGATTGTAGTTTTATTTCTATTTCACTTCAGATAGAAATGACACAGTTTGCTTGATCTAATATTTTGCATGCAGTTTCATTTTCAGTTTTCCTTATTGAAGTATGTTATCGTGCTTTGCCGATTTAGCACACACACACACACAGTGACACACATAAGTGACGACACACACGTTACAAACAAATGCAACGATTCTGCTTCCTATTGCTGTTGCCTCGGGCCCAGCTTGAGGCCATGTTTACTATAATAGCTTGTGTTGAGGACTTACCAACAAGAACTCGGCCAAGGAACATGTGTATCCGCCACACTCTTCCTTGAATGGACGGTAGCCTACATAGGAAGTGGCTGCGGTGATATGCGTCAAACCCACTGGCTTTGGGAGGGAGGGCGTTCTAACTGGCTGGTTGTTGTAACTCAGCGGTTCTTAACCTGGGGAGCGCGCTCCCTTTATTATAGGGGGGCGTAGGTAGTACCAAGGAGGACGTGAGCCAAGAGAGGTAGAAGAAGAACTGTCAAGTATTTAACTTGAAGCTCGGCCTTTGCTTTAAAGTGAAGCTTGCTTGCGAAGGTGAGCGAAGAAAGGCGCTATAAAGAAGAGAGTGTGTGAAAACTCTGCGGTGACGCCTTGCTAGGCTTCACTAACTCCCAAGACTTTTATGCAATAATATTACAGTATTTGTTATTATTTTTACTATTATTATTATTGGTGGTGATAATGGTCTACTGTACCTAACTAGCAACCTTTAAACGTGATCTAACTAAATTGCTGGGTATATGCAAGGTGTAAACGAAAAATGATGTGCACAATAAGTGTTGAGATGGCTCAACACGCATTTTCCAGTTTCTTTCTGATTCAGCATTATTTTGAAATATCTTTGTTGAAGAAGTGAAAGGGGGGGGGGGGGTCAGGGAGGCAAGGACCAACTACTGAAGGGGCGTGGTGGTAAAAAGGTTAAGATATAATATGTTAATATGTTATAATATGTTAAGACTAGCCGCAAAGCCGCCCTCCGGGCGGACTTTTTGGCTAGCTCCTGCGGAGGGCTATTGGTGGGCCCTCGGCCCACCAAACACAGACTCTCCAGATAGCCCCTTCTAACTTTCCTGAAATCATGGATGTAGAAATGTATGTATTAACGCCAACCCATCACCCCCCACCCATTCACTCACCCATTACCCATCACCCTACATCAAGGTTTCCTCAATTCTCGCAACCCAATTTTTTTTCTTCACAATTCTCGCTAATAGGCTGCTAAAAAAAAGAAGAAAAAAAAAGTGATCTGATCATCTCATAAATGGGCTTAAAACCTTCCCCTGCTCGAGCCGGTTCCAAAAATGTGCCATATGAGGGGATTCCGCCACAGGGGGCGGCACCTGGAGCGGACACACAGACACAGACACACACACACACACACTTTCGCTTATATTATTATAGATATAATATGTGTATAATATTAGCTGCTTGAGATGCGTGTCTTGATGAGAGAGAGAGAGATAATTCTGTGTAGTTCGATTTTGATGATCAACTTGTTGATGTGGGTGTTGCATTAGTAGTAGTAGTAGTGATTGTGTGTGTGTGTGTGTGTGTGTGTCATTCACCCATGGTCTTGTCCACGCGAGTCAGACTCGCGATCGCCAGTTTCACCCTCCCGGTGCTAGCTAGGAGCTCATTATTACCGATCTTTGGGTACTGCTGGGACCTCCCTCCCCCATCCCCTTGCTTAAGGAGGACAGTACCCGCCGTTATTTCTCAGTGGAAAAATCCCCGGGTATGAGCGGGGTCGAGGATCGAACGCCGGACCACAGAATGGTGCCGGACGTCCTAACCAACTGAGCCGTCCAGACGGTATATGTGTGTGTGTGTGTGTTCCTCTTGATGGCGTAAGATTTTTGTAGCTGAGGGTCTTCTGGTGTCAATTCGATGTATGAGTAGTGGCACTGTCTACCAGTCTTCCCTCGCCGGTCTTCGGTCACAGAAACGGGAGCAGTGGGCGGCAGGACAGGTTTTTGAAAGGAGCGAAGGAGAGGCGACAACTGGGTGGCGGGTCGGTAAAAGGCGCAACAGTAGACGAATTTCAAGGATTTTATATCATAATAATAGAAAGGGATAAACAAGTGGCTTCTTATCTTTCCTCTCTCTTTCCTGTGTGGAGTATGAAATTCATCGCACTGTAGTATACGTTTAAGTTAAAATAGAGGAATGAAATACAAAGGACAAAATAGGCATTGATTAGGTAAAGTAGGTATTGAGAAAATGATCTGTTATAATGAATAGTAATGGACCAGGTGACGTAGATATTGAGAAAATGATCTGTTATAATGAATAGTAATGGACTAGGTGACGTAGGTATTGAGAAAATGATCTGTTATAATGAATAATAATAGACTAGGTGACGTAGATATTGAGAAAATGATCTGTTATAATGAATAGTAATGGACTAGGTGACGTAGATATTGAGAAAATGATCTGTTATAATGAATAGTAATAGACTAGGTGACGTAGATATTGAGAAAATGATCTGTTATAATGAATAATAATAGACTAGGTGACGTAGATATTGAGAAAATGATCTGTTATAATGAATAATAATAGACTAGGTGACGTAGATATTGAGAAAATTATCTGTTACAGTGTATAATAAACTGTATATTTCGTCACCACACAATGTGACAATACCCAACATTTGATTGAGATTCGCCTGTTCTTCATGATCAAATATTAAGTTAACGCCATGGATGATAGAAGATAGATAGGAGGATAGAAGATAGCAGCACCCATTGATCGTGAATAGTAATGATAGTAGTAAAAGTAATAATCATCATCATTACTATCATTATCATTATTCTCTACAATTACTACTACTTCCACCATCATTACTCTTATCTTCTCTTTTCTTTTTTTCTCTTCTTTTTTTCTTTTCTTTTTTCTCTTCTTTTTCTCCTTTCTTTTTTTCTCTTTTTTCTCGTTTCTTTTTTCTTTTCTTTTTTCTCTTTTTCTCGTTTCTTTTTTTCTTTTCTTTTTCTTCTTTTTCTCGTTTCTTTTTCTTCTTTTTCTCGTTTCTTTTCTTCTTTTTCTCGTTTCTTTTTTTCTTTTTCTCGTTTCTTTTTTTCTCTTCTTTTTTTCACTTCTTTTTTCTCTTCTTTTTCTCCTTTTTTTTTCTTTTTTTTTTCTTTTTTTCTTTTTTTCTCGTTTCTTTTTTTCTTTTTCTTCTTTTCTCTTTCTTTTTCTCTTCCTTTGAGTCTCTAACGTCCACCGCCAGCAGGTTTTATAGTCTAGTTCCGGACAAGATTATTGGAAGAGAGTAGTGTACAGTTTCAGCCTTGGGTGTTGGCTGGCTGGCTAGCGGGGCGGGGTGAGCACCATGAGCTGGAGAGGGCATGGAGGAGGAGGAGGAGCTGTAACGGTAAAGGAAGGAAGGGAGGAGGGAGGGAAGGAGGGTTTGTCGACGCGTGGCCACAGGGTTCCGGTTTTGTTTCTCTGTCATTTCACTGCCCTAGCTTCAAGCTTCAAATGTTGTGACGTCACGCTAACTCTCTTTTTTTCTCGTTTTTTCTCTTTTTTTTTTCTTTTCTCTCTTCTCTCTCTCTCTCTCTCTCTCTCTCTCTCTCCTCTCTCTCTCTCTCTCTCTCTCTTTCTGTCTGCCATATGACCTCTGATGTCTGGCACATTTCCCCCATTTTTGGCATTAAATCTCTCTCTCTCTCTCTCTCTCTCTCTCTCTCTCTCTCTCTCTCTCTCTCTCTCTCTCTCTCTCTCTCTCTCTCTCTCTCTCTCTCTCTCTGTGGTGTATACCGTATAATAATTAAATAAGAAAATAAGGAAGCTACAAGAGGCCGCGAGACCTATACGAGGTAGTTCCTGTAATTACTGCGTGTTTGAACTTGCGTGTACAACAGTTTGTTTTCCATTATATTCTTACGTCTTGAAATCTTCCTCCTCCTTTTTAGTCCATGGGCCGGACCTCCCAAAATCACTTTGGTACCATCCGAGGTGGCAAGGCCTAGTGATGTTTTTATATTCCCCCATGTCTATAGGATATATTTTGATATGATAGCCCTTGCTAGGTGGTAGCTTAGTGCTAGTAATTGCGACTTTTATAGCCAATACAAGAGTAGTAGATAAGTATACGGGCAAATTCGCATTATAGACTATTTATAGTCGTACTCTGGCAACGCAGTTTGAAGCAACACTGTTGCCAATACACCGCCGCGTGAGACCTTAACCAACCCTGCCTTTCTGTCCACTCTCGGTAACAATTTGAAGGTTCTGCCGCTCGTCGGTACCTCGCCGTTCGTCGCTCTACCGCCTTGACTCGGTACGGGCCTCGGGCCCGTACCGAGAGTTGAAGGCGGTAGAGGGACGAACAGCGAGGTAACGACGAGCGGCATACTTTCAATTTGTTACCGAGAGTCGACAGTGGAGGTTGGTTGAGATATCACGCCTGCGACAATATAGTGGCAACAGTGCTGCTTCAAACTGCGTAGCCAGCCGTACGACTAAAATAGTGTATAATGCGAATTTGCCCTTATACTCATCAAAAACATCAACAGAAACGTTGCCATCGGCTATGAAGTAGATGAAATATATATTTAATGAAGTTAATTAACAGTAGAGGCGTGTATACGTAAGTTTCTCTACCGCTCATGTGAACATATGCGGTAAGAGAACCGTCCTGGCGGGTTCTGGCAGCGACCTTCATGATGGCGACGGCTCTACCCGCTACCCACCCCTCTATCTTGAACCTCCTTAATTATTGTCACTAAAATCACTTATTGCCGCATATGTAATACCTAATAATCTTATACTTATACTTAAATACATATTGGCAAGAATTTTTTTAACATATCTCTTAATTCCTCCAGACCAGAATGTAATAAAAATTCATCGAAGGTTGAGTGAAGACACGGGTGTGCCCGTGTCTCCAACCTTGACCGCCAACTTTCCTCGCTGCTCTTCCTTCCAAAACAAACCCCTCTGATGGTAAGCGAAGGTCTGCCGTTCGTCGTTCGTCGCTCTACCGTCATGACTCTCGGTACGGGCCTCAGTGTCCGCCATCATTCAGCTCGTCCATCTGCAACAGACAAGAACATGGATTAGAATTTTTTTTTCCAGTTCTTTCAGCGTAAATACTCTGGTAATATATAAGGCTTAAGACGTTAATGATATCAAGACATGGATTTCTGTGAATATACAGTTTTTTGTTTTTAGCCTCTTAGACGTCAATATATAACATTTGAAGAAGAATAAGAGTACCATTTAAAACATGAATCATCACCCTACAATCTCATCTCTATGACATTTTATCGAGAAATTACTTGTTTTAGAGTTATTGAACTGGGAAACGCAATTTTTTTCAATATTGATGAAAACATGCCTTCAACTTCCGGCTTCATTTGCGCAAAAACTATGACATATATAGCAAAAATGCATGGAGACAAACCTGTGCAGAATTTAGTTTACTAAATCCTTAGTCAACATACCCTTTATGCCTACGATGCACCGTTTCATAAATAAAAACGGAAAATATGAAAAAAATACCCTATGAAAGTGGGTTTTTCACAAAAATATACAGTAAAGCTACCAACATGGAAAGGCTATCATATATTATTTTACTTCTATTGATGCAACAAACAAAATGGTACAAGTATAGTTTTGCCACCTTGGGTGGTACCGATATCTGGTCCGGCCCATGGACTATTTATACCCTCTACAAAGTACGTATATGCTTTTAGTTTCTCCAATTTGCTTTCTTTCTTTTGTGTATCATCCACCCTCTTCCTTCCCACTACCTCCTCTCCCGTCGTTGGCATATTCCCGTTTTCTGGAAGAGTATGTGGGGTTTACTCTTGAACACGTCAGGTTAGGTTACGTTAGGTTACGGTCAGGGTTGTAAAGTTGCTGGGGAATGCTTATTAACTTCGTCTGGGAATCACAATGAGGGTATTTTCGAGGTTATCCCATGGTTAGTTTCGGAGCTACAGCCAAGCGTCTTCACTCAAAAAACACATACTCCCATAGAGAACGGGAATATGCCTCTCGTTGGTTTCCTATTGGTATTCAACACATCATGCTCGTCACTATAACCGTTGTGGCGTATTTCCAGCGGTGACTTCACTAAACTAACAACAAAGGTCAAACAGGTGTGTACGTACAACACTGTTACTTGGTCTGTTGACATGGCGGTTATGACAGTTACTCTGATCTTTATTTACTTCACTATTTATCTATTTACTTCTCGATAAGGGAATGAAAAAATGACGGGGGGAGAGAGAGAGAGAGATCTAGGTATCCCCCATGAGTACTCCACCCTCACTCCTTTTCTCTTCTCCTCCTCCTACCCCCCCGTCCTCCTCCTCCTCCTCCTCCTCCTCTCCTCCTCCTCCTCCTCCTCCTCCTCCTCCTCCTCCTCACGACCTACCCCAGACTTTCTCTCCGGCCTGCAACAATAACCTCGGAAATCTGGAAGTGTCGTGGAAGACATTTGGACGAAAGAAGAGTGAAGAAAATAGAGATTGAAGGAAAAAAGATGAATCTGATGGAGAGAATAATAGAAGGAAAGGAGGATGGGATAGATAGGTAGGTAATAGTATAGATAAGTAGGTAGGTAGTAGTAGTATATATAGTATAGGTAGGTAGGTAGTAGTAGTATATATAGTATAGATAGGTAGGTAGGTAGTAGTAGTATAGTATAGATAGGTAGGTAGGTAGTAGTAGTATAGTATAGATAGGTAGGTAGGTAGTAGTAGTATAGTATAGATAGGTAGGTAGGTAGTAGTAGTATAGTATAGATAGGTAGGTAGGTAGTAGTAGTATAGTATAGATAGGTAGGTAAGTAGTAGTAGTATAGTATAGATAGATAGGTAGGTAGTAGTAGTATAGTATAGATAGATAGGTAGGTAGTAGTAGACTAGTAGTATGGTATAGATAGGTAGGTAGTAGTATAGTATAGATAGGTAGATAGGTAATAGTAGTATAGATAGATAGATAGGTAGTAGTAATAGTAGTATAGTATATATAGATAGGTAGGTAGTAGTAGTAGTATAGATAGATAGATAGGTAGTAGATATAGTAGTATAGTATATATAGATAGGTAGGTAGTAGTAGTAGTATAGTATAGATAGATAGGTAGGTAGTAGTAGTAGTATATTATAGATAGATAGGTAGTAGTAGTAGTAGTATAGATAGGTAGTAGTAGTATAGTATATATAGATAGATAGGTAGGTAGTAGTAGTAGTATAGATAGATAGGTAGTAGTAGTATAGTATAGTATATATAGGTAGGTAGGTAGTAGTATAGTATAGTATAGATAGGTAGGTAGTAGTAGTAGTATAGTATATATAGATAGATAGGTAGGTAGTAGTATAGTATAGATAGATAGGTAGGTGGTAGTAGTAGTAGTATAGTATATATAGATAGATAGGTAGGTAGTAGTATAGTATAGATAGATAGGTAGGTAGATAGTAGTAGTATAGTATAGGTAGGTAGGTAGTAGATAGATAGATAGGTAGGTAGTAGATAGATGGGTAGATAGGTAGGTAGTAGTAGTATAGATAGGTAGTAGTAGTAGTATAGTATAGATAGGTAGGTAGGTAGTAGATAGATAGATAATAGATAGATAGGTAGGTAGTAGATAGATGGGTAGATAGGTAGGTAGTAGTAGTATAGATAGGTAGTAGTAGTAGTATAGTATAGATAGGTAGGTAGTAGATAGATGGTAGATTATGTAGATGAAGAAAATAATCAAAGAGTTAGTGATAGAAGGTAGATAGAGGAATGAAATGAAGGAGTATGGGGAAGGGAGAGAAGGGGGTTATGCTTAGTATGGGTGGGTGGATGGGTGAGGATGTGTGTGGGTGTGGGTACTTGTGGGGTTTGCTTCCCTCCTCCTCCTCACCACCCCCTCCTCCTCCTCCTCCTCCTCCTCCTCCTCCTCCTCTTCGACCGGTCAAGGTTAGCAGGCGAAAGTGGGCGTGCAAAGAAGAAAGACGTGTGTGTGCGTGTGTGATGACGAAACCAACTTGTAACATTTTGCCGCGACGTTAAACTATATAAATTTTCTTCGTTCTCTCTCTCTCTCTCTCTCTCTCTCTCTCTCTCTCTCTCTCTCTCTCTCTCTCTCTCTCTCTCTCTCCTCTCTCTCTCTCTCTCTCTCTCTCCCTTTCTCTCTCTCTCTCTCTCTCTCTCTCTCTCTCTCTCTCTCTCTCTCTCTCTCTCTCTCTCTCTCTCTCTCTCTCTCTCTCTCTTTCTCTCTTTCTCTTTCTCTCGCTTTATCTCTATCTCTCTCTCTCTTTATCTCTATCTCTCTCTCTCTCTCTCTCTCTCTCTCTCTCTCTCTCTCTCTCTCTCTCTCTCTCTCCTCTCTCTCTCTCTCTCTCCTCTCTCTCTCTCTCGGTGATTCGCAGTATTAAAAAGAAAAATAATGGCATCCTGATCCGTACATGCGTATTATTATTATTATTATTATTATTATTATTATTATTATTATTATTATTATTATTATTATTATTATTATCTTTGTTATTATTGTTGTTACAGGTATTTGTGTAGTGTTAATATGTTTGGGAATATCCGAGAACAAGTGCATTATTTAACTTTATTATTATTTTGATGATGTAGTAATTAATTGTAACTTCCTTTTCCCTTTATTGATTATAAATAGACTTGCTGATAATATTGTTTTTGTATTGTGCAAGGAACTAAAGTCTATTTTTTTTTAGCAAGGCGAAAATTCCATTCTATCTTTAGGTCTCATGCTTAAAATGATGCCTATGTTTACCTGATAATAGGGTTGACTATGATAAAATGCAACTGAAATTTAGAAGAAGCATAATATTCCCTTCTCATGGCATCAAATATCAGTCAGTAAGCAGCAAGGGGTCAGGGTTTTTCACCTCGTTAAATATAATAGACTGAAGGTATTTATTACTTTCCTTTTTACTATACTGTATTAAATGTTCTTGCGTTATTTTCTCCATAACTAGTTCATTCTTGTGTTGTTATTAATCCACTCTTCTATTGTCTACGTATATTTGTTTGAAAACTAATGTGATTATTATTTCTTTCTTTACAGTTCAGAGATCGAGAAACTTAAACTACAAAGGCAAAAATGGTACGTATTGTGTGTGTGTGTGTGTGTGTGTGTGTGTGTGTGGCCCAGTTGCAAGAAGGTCTTATCGTGCTCCCTATAGGGTCCCGGCGTGAAAATGCCCGACACCTCTGGTTCAAGAACAGCGCCATTCATCCCCATCGTGGGCCCCATCGGGCAAAAATTGTCGGGCGGTAACCCCCTACCGACGAGATGATCGATGAGCATCATATATTATTAAAAACTTCCATTGAACATCAATAATCAACATATTCAATATGTGACACATTTCTGATGAAGAGTCAACGCGGTTACGAAGCCTAAAAGGCAGCTAATTCATACTTTTCAGTTGTTTCTTGGTAGTCTCGTTGAAAGAACTCAAGTCAAGACAGTCAACAACTCTACATACTCATCGGTGTTCTCCCGCTGTTTTGACCGGAGGGCTTATTTACCATTTTCACCCATCAATCTTGATTTGGACACACAGACAGCCGTCGGAAATGAAAAATAACACAAGGGGGGTCTGGTTGGGGGGACGAAACTCCCCTAGCGAGGTTAGGTTACGAAAACAACGCCCAGGTTAGGTTAGTCAACTAGCAGGGGGGTCTGGGGGTGGGGGGCGAAACCCCCTAGCGAGGTTATGTTAAGAAAACATTGCCCAGGCTAGGTTACTTAACTTAATTAGCAGGGGGGTCTGGGGGGGGGGCGAAAGCCCCCTAGCGAGGCTAGATTACGTAAACAATGTCCAGGCTAGGTTAGTTAACTAGCGGGGGTGCTGGGGGGGGAACGAAAACCCCTTGCGAGGTTATGTTAAGAAAACAATGCCTAGGTTAGGTTAGTTAACTAGCGGGGGGGTCTGGGGGGGAACGAAAACCCCTTGCGAGGTTATGTTAAGAAAACAATGCCTAGGTTAGGTTAGTTAACTAGCGGGGGGGTCTGGGGGGGAACGAAACCCCCCTTGCGAGGTTATGTTAAGAAAACAATGCCTAGGTTAGGTTAGTTAACTAGCGGGGGGGTCTGGGGGGGAACGAAACCCCCCTTGCGAGGTTATGTTAAGAAAACAATGCCTAGGTTAGGTTAGTTAACTAGCGGGGGGGGGGGGGGGGGGCTGGGGAGGAACGAAACCCCCTTTGCGAGTTTTGTTAGAAAACAATGCCTAGGTTAGGTTAGTTGACTAGCGGGGGGGGGGGGGGGGGGGGCTGGGGAGGAACGAAACCCCCTTTGCGAGTTTTGTTAAGAAAACAATGCCTAGGTTAGGTTAGTTAACTAGCGGGGGGGGGGGGGGTCTGGGGAGGAACGAAACCCCCTTTGCGAGTTTTGTTAAGAAAACAATGCCTAGGTTAGGTTAGTTAACTAGCGGGGGGGTTTTGGGGGGAACGAAACCCCCCTTGCGAGGTTATGTTAAGAAAACAATGCCCAGGCTCAGTGCGTTAACTAGCGGGGGGTCTGGGGGGGCAAAACCCCCCTAGCGAGGTTAGGTTACGAAAACAATGCCCAAGTTTAGTTATTTAACTAGCAGGGGGGTCTTGAGGGGCGCAGGCCCCCCCCCCCGTTATGACAGGAGAGTATTGGTCAATAGGGAGTATTGGTTAAAACTGCATATTTACATCAAAATTTTAAAAACTTGGTGAGACATGCGATATTTACCTTATAAGAAGTCATTTCTCTGAGTTGGGGAGTCCGGAACCGTCTTTGGCGCCAAATTGCAATGTTTTTTTATTGCATCTGGTCTTGGTCTTAGGGTGGGTGACCCCTCCGGCATACCAACCTCGCCATGGCTCCCGACGTCGGATCCTCATGCCGATGGGGGCAAAATCAGCCGTTCATGAAACTTATCAATGAAGTATCACGACGGTCGGGCGCCCCACTCACTATCGTATACTGGGTGGAAAATGACCACTTCTTGCAACTGGGCCTGTGTGTCACGGGTAAACAGAAGTGCTTTTTGTTGTGGTTAGCGGTGGATGTTTACCACAAGATTCTCTCTCTCTCTCTCTCTCTCTCTCTCTCTCTCTCTCTCTCTCTCTCTCTCTCTCTCTCTCTCTCTCTCTCTCTCTCTCTCTCTCTCTCTCTCTCTCTCTCTCTCTCTCTCTCATTCCCCAATCCATTCCCCTATTTCCATTTCTCATTTTCACGCCATTAAACCTTTCATTCCCCTTTCTTCACCCCCAACCCCCATCATCTCCCCCTCTTGCTTTACTTCCTCCTACCCTTTCCACATCCTTCCCCCCACTCTCCCCCCTTTCCTCTCCCCTTCTTCCTTTACTTCCCCCACCCTTCTCCCATCTCTATCTACTCCCCCCTCTTCCTTTCCTCCCCCCACCCTTCTCCCACATCTCCCCACCCTTCCCCCATCTCTATCTACTCCCCCCTCTTCCTTTCCTCCCCCCACCCTTCCCCCACACCTCCCCGCCCTTCCCCCACCCTCCCCCCTTTCCTCCCCCCACTGCAACACAGGCAACCCACAACATGCTCTGGTGACATCATTGCAGTGGTCTGGCGTTACGGGTGGGGGAAGTTGTGGTAGGGGAGAGAGAGAGAGAGAGAGAGAGAGAGAGAGAGAGAGAGAGAGAGAGAGAGAGAGAGAGAGAGAGAGAGCAAAGGGAAGTAAAGACGACGTTGTAATCTTATCGCGCTGCTCTTTTGTTTGTGTTTTTTTTGTTAAGTCATTCTTGGCATTGGTTATTATCGTTACGAAATATTGTTTGCACATACATCAAGATTGTGTTAGGTTTTTGTTTATATTGACATTGACACACACACACACACACACACACACACACACACACACACACACACACACACACACACACACACACAACACACACACACACACACACACACTGAATCATGTTTATTTGTTGTTTTTGTAGGTTGCAATATTTGGAGGATG
The DNA here is from genome assembly GCA_016584305.1 of Chionoecetes opilio. Lineage (NCBI taxonomy): Eukaryota > Metazoa > Arthropoda > Malacostraca > Decapoda > Majidae > Chionoecetes > Chionoecetes opilio. Next base: position 76,023 of record JACEEZ010005461.1, on the reverse strand, counting down.
TACGTACGCTGTTTGTTTATTTAGTATTTTTTTTTCGGGGAAGGGTTAAGTTCACACACACACACACACACACACACACACACACACACACACACACACACACTAAATGGTCTGAATCTCCCATGACTGATTATTATATTTTCTCACGGACTAACAAGATATTTTTTTTCAACATTATTTTCTGAAGTAGGGTTGGGCGTCACCACTCAATTTTTTTTGTGGATTATTGCCCCCAAAAATTATGATCAACTTCAAAACTTCCTATGTTTGTCTGCAGGGGAAATAATAGAATATAATAAATTGTGGTTGTAATAGTTGTTGTTGTTATAGTTGTTGCGATTGATATTGTATTTGTCTGCCAACATCAATGGTTATTTTATCAACGTCATGGTTATTTTGCAGAGAGAGAGAGAGAGAGAGAGAGAGAGAGAGAGAGAGAGAGAGAGAGAGAGAGAGAGAGAGAGAGAGAGAGAGAGAGAGAGAGAGAGAGAAAACCTACCGATACCTAGAGTTATCGAATCTCGAGCAGATAATGAACTACCTACCAATTAGATGTAGGAAAAGGTGAAGGAAGAAGAGGATAAGGAGGAGAAAGAGGCATAGGTAGGACACTAGGGTGGTCCACCAAAAATATTTTTCTACTTTTATTCCTCCAGAAGGTTATTTTTTGTCCATTACCCATAGGTTACAAGCCTATGAAATTTCATGGCGATAAAACTTAATTTAGAGGTCGTCCCATCATCTCGCTTTCTATCATAGGATTTAACCCGGAAAATATCACATACCCGAATTGGAGCACTTCCCGACATCACAGACCCAAATGGTGTTGATTTCTGAATTCTCCGGGGCTGGTAACCCCATAGACACATTTTATCAACTAAAAACTGATATACAGCTGTCTGAATGCTGATTTTCATTATTTTGTTTTCATACCGTAAATTAGGGGTAGGCCATACCCTGGTTAGGGTACTTCTAATAGAGATAGAACAAAATGTTTTGCATTTTTGAACTCAGAAGGGTCGATTTACACATAGAAATGCATTCATATTTCATTTATTTACTAAAACCTGCAAAATATGACAATTTCAATTTTTCTATTTTCCGATAGAAGAACGATTTTTTTGGGCAATATTTTGTGAATTGTCAATAAATCAGTGTCGATGAAACCACTTCTATGTGTAGATCGACCCTTCTGAGTTCAAAAATGCGAACCATTTTGCTTTATCTCTACTAGAAGTACCCTAACCAGGGTTATGGCCTACCCCTAAAATTTACTGTGAAAACCAAATAATGAAATTCAGCATTCAGACAGCTGTATATCAGTTTTTAGTTGATAAAATGTGGTCTATGGGGTTATAAACCCCGGAGAATTCAGAAATCAACACCATTTGGGTCTGTGATGTCGGGAAGTGCTCCAATTCGGGTATGTGATATTTTCCGGGTTAAATCCTATGATAGAAAGCGAGATGATGGGACGACCTCTAAATATCATTGTATCGCGATGAAATCTTGCACACAAGGAGAGGAATGCAACACGAAAAAAAGCAGTGGTGTGGAGAAAGGACCAGTGCACTTTGAAATTTTACCCCCTCTTCTTGGACCACCCTATAGGACACGTCAGAAAAAGAGAATAATAATAAAGAGATAAAGAGAAAGAATAAGATAGAAAGAGATAAGGAGCATGGAAAAATAAAAAAAATAATGGAAAGGGAAGGAGGCGTTGTATAGTGATACAATGAAAAGTGGGTGCTACTATAGCGTGCGGTCTACATCGGGGTCTGCAGTCTACGGTTCCCTAATGTGCGGTCTACCAAGATCCCACCTGATCTGACCTGACCTGACTACAGTACCACACCTGGACCTGAAGACCACACCTGTCCTGACCTGACCTGAGTACCGGGACCCTACTCAACCTTGTAAAATAGGGATCAACGAAGTAACGTCTCAGTATCCTAAAATTCAAGCCGAGAGCATCAGTCTGACACACATAACCCTCTACAATGCTGTTGAGAGAATTCTACAGAAGTGTCATCTTGACAGAAGAAACAACAGTTAGGTTTATACGTGGCAGCAATCTTCTGGACGCACCACAAGAAACAGAACCTTGTCGTCGATGTGGCAGTGTTATGCAAGAAAAAAGAAAACTTTCTTTTGTTTGTCTGTTTTGTTTTACTATAATACTCAACTGTATAATAAACAATATCATATTGCAATAGTAAATTGCAGCCTAAAGTGTAAGAGTGTAGAGTGTAAGTAGAGTAAGAAGTGTAGACCGCACGCTATAGTGCAAATGTCCCGGTAGACCGCACGCTATAGTGCAAATGTCCCGGTAGACCGCACGCTATAGTGCAAATGTCCCGGTAGACCGCACGCTATAGTGCAAATGTCCCGGTAGACCGCACGCTATAGTGCAAATGTCCCGGTAGACCGCACGCTATAGTGCAAATGTTCCGGTAGACCGCACGCTATAGTGCAAATGTCCCGGTAGACCGCACGCTATAGTGCAAATGTTCCGGTAGACCGCACGCTATAGTGCAAATATCCCGGTAGACCGCATGCTATAGTGCAAATGTTCCGGTAGACCGCATGCTATAGTGCAAATGTCTCGGTAGACCGCATGCTATAGTGCAGATGTCCCGGTAGACCGCATGCTATAGTGCAAATGTTCCGGTAGACCGCACGCTATAGTGCAAATGTCCCGGTAGACCGCAAGCTATAGTGCAAATGTTCCGGTAGACCGCACGCTATAGTGCAAATGTCCCGGTAGACCGCATGCTATAGTGCAAATGTTCCGGTAGACCGCACGCTATAGTGCAAATGTTCCGGTAGACCGCACGCTATAGTGCAAATGTTCCGGTAGACCGCACGCTATAGTGCAAATGTCCCGGTAGACCGCACGCTATAGTGCAAATGTTCCGGTAGACCGCACGCTATAGTGCAAATGTTCCGGTAGACCGCACGCTATAGTGCAAATGTCCCGTTAGACCGCATGCTATAGTGCAAATGTTCCGGTAGACCGCACGCTATAGTGCAAATGTCCCGGTAGACCGCATGCTATAGTGCAAATGTTCCGGTAGACCGCACGCTATAGTGCAAATGTTCCGGTAGACCGCACGCTATAGTGCAAATGTTCCGGTAGACCGCACGCTATAGTGCAAATGTTCCGGTAGACCGCACGCTATAGTGCAAATGTTCCGGTAGACCGCACGCTATAGTGCAAATGTTCCGGTAGACCGCACGCTATAGTGCAAATGTTCCGGTAGACCGCACGCTATAGTGCAAATGTTCCGGTAGACCGCACGCTATAGTGCAAATGTTCCGGTAGACCGCACGCTATAGTGCAAATATTCCGGTAGACCGCACGCTATAGTGCAAATTTCCGGTAGACCGCACGCTATAGTGCAAATGTTCCGGTAGACCGCACGCTATAGTGCAAATGTTCCGGTAGACCGCACGCTATAGTGCAAATGTTCCGGTAGACCGCACGCTATAGTGCAAATTTCCGGTAGACCGCACGCTATAGTGCAAATGTTCCGGTAGACCGCACGCTATAGTGCAAATGTTCCGGTAGACCGCACGCTATAGTGCAAATGTTCCGGTAGACCGCACGCTATAGTGCAACCAAAAAGGTACATGAAACTAGAAAGTAAAAAGTGTGGAACGTATAATATGAAAAGTTTAGGGAGGAAGTGGTAGAAGTATAGTTTTGTCTGTATTAATAATAATGACTAATAAAAATACATACAAAAATAAATAAGTAATGATATGATAAATAATAATAATAATAATAATAATAATACATGATATGAAGAAAAAAAGGTGTGGAAGAAGAAGGAAGTTTCATGTTTGTATTGTTATCATGACTCAGTACTTGTTTATCTTGCAGGGAGGGGAAGGGGGAGGGGGTATTTCATGGAGGGGGAGGAGGGGGTATTTCATGGAGGGGGGGAGGGGGTATTTCATGGAGGAAGGGGGGGAGAGGGAAGGTGTGGTTAGGAATGTTCAAAGGAGAGAGGGAGGGTGTGGGTGGGGTAATAGTGGGGGAGGTTGGGGGGAAGGGAGTCACAAGGGTTAGTGGTGGTGGTGGGAGGAAGACTGTGGGTGCAGGTACAGAAAACATACAGGGGATTACTCACTCAGATTTATTTTCAAACAAGTGTGTGTGTGTGTGTGTGTGTGTGTGTGTGTGTGTTAGCTTGAAATTTTGTCGTCGTCAGCCCACCACCACGAGACACACACACACACACACACACACACACACACACACACACATACACAGGAGTTTTGGCTATGAGTACAGAGAGAGAGAGAGAGAGAGAGAGAGGACACGACACGACACGGGAAGCATACCAGATTATAACAAACCGGTAAACAGGAGAGAGAGAGAGAGAGAGAGAGATATTTGTAATTTCATCACATAAGTATTTTCTTAAGACTCATTTCTATACAAGGATAAGGGAAGCCATAGGCACTCTTTCTCTCTCTTTCTCTCTCTCTCTCTTCTCTCTCTCTCTCTCTCTCTCTCTCTCTCTCTCTCTCTCTCTCTCTCTCTCTCTCTCTCTCTCTCTCTCTGTGAGCATTATCGTCAACATTTTCTATATCACTTCCGAGTATGTGGCAACTGTAGTTATGTGTGCACACGCGCGTTTACTGGCATGATGTGTAGTATTGCAGGAACGCGAACTCACCTGATTTGGTGTGTGTGTGTGTGGGTTGTGTGTGTGTTTTGTTTGTGTGTGTTTTGTTTGTGTGTGTTTTGTTTGTGTGTGTTTTGTTTGTGTGTGTGTGTGTGTGTGTGTGTGTTTTGTTTGTGTGTGTGTGTGTGTGTGTGTGTGTGAGTGAGAGAATCTACACCCATCCATTCCATTATTTATCCATTTTAATTTATCTTCATTTATATATTCAAGTTTATATTTATCTTTTTGTTTCCATCGTTCACTGACTCTTCAATATAACTTGGAATATACCATAAACGTGATGTATTTGACACCCACAAAAGCGATTAAGAACCAAGGCAATAGAGGTGCATTAATATATGAAGGTATATGAGAGGAAAAGAACATTAGATTTACAGTTACCTACAAAAAAGTAAGTTATGTCATTAACAATTGAGAGAGAGAGAGAGAGAGAGAGAGAGAGAGAGAGAGAGAGAGAGAGAGAGAGAGAGAGAGAGAGAGAGAGAGAGAGAGAGGTTCATTTGCACATCTGGCGGCAATGTTACAACTAACCACAAAATTTTGCAACCATGGCTTTCAATCTTCCGGTATATCGGTATTTACATGGTGAACAGTAGTAGCGGTGGTGATACTGATATTAGGAGTAGTAGTAGTGGTGGTGATAGTAGTAGTAGTAGTAGTAGTAGTAGTAGTAGTGATAGTAATGGTGGTGTTAGTAGTAGTAGTAGTAGTGGTGGTGATAGTAGTAGTATAGTAGTGGTGGTGATAGAAATAGTAGTAGTTATGGTGTTGGTGATAGTAGTAGTAGTAGTAGGTTCGATGGTGGTTATATAGTATTTTATAGGAAAAAATTGAGAACCTATATGCAAACAACAAGCATTAGTATTTAGTAATAAACTAATAATTATGTTTGTCAATCCAACAAACTATGTACTACAATCAATCCTGTACCAATCAATTCTCTCGTTATTCTGCTCTAATTCTTCATGTAATTCAGATTGACGGGTGAGAAAACACGTCATCTCTTATCATGTGTTTGTATTAGGGTGTTAATATCTTGTACAAATATCTTAGTGGTATACAGTGTGTTGATAAGAAGGTATTGAAGAATGTCGTCACACACACACACACACACACACCACACACACCAACACACACACACACACACACACACACACACACACACACACACACACACACACACACACACACACACACACACACACACACCTGCCATGCTCTGGTAGCCGGTTCGAATCCTCGCTGCTCCCGGGGATTTTTTCACTGACAAATTCGGGCAGTTACTATCCCCCTTGAGCAAGAGATGGGGGTGTGTGGTGTGTGAGG
>JACEEZ010005461.1:0-62500 GCA_016584305.1 Chionoecetes opilio | reverse complement strand
CCTGCGAGGGGAGAGGGAAGAGTAAGGATGGAAGGACAGAGAAAGGGAAAGAAAGAGGAAGGGAATGGTAGAGAGGAAAATGAGGGAGGGACAGCAAAAACAGAGGTCTGGGAATAAGCAAGGGGAGGAAGGAAGGATGGAAAGAGGTAGTAAACCCATGGGTGAAAGAAAAGTGGGTTGGGGTGGTGCGTGGCTGTGTGTGTGTGGGGGAAGGGGGTGGGGTGTGTGATGACTGTGGTGTGGTGTGTGGGGTTTTGGGGTTTTGGTGCGTGACGTGTGGTGGTGTCTGTGTGTGTGTGTGATATAAAAAGTAACGGTAGTCTTACTTGTCTTTTTCTTTTATTTCTTTCTTTTTTTCCCCACATTTCCCTTTTTTTCAGTGTGTTATGTAAAAAAAATTTTGGGTAAATTTTGTTTTTGCCCATCTCTCCCACTTCCCCCAACAATTTTGGGGGCCCTGGGGAATGGGGGGTTTTTCGGGGGGGGAAAACAAATTATGCGTGGGAAAACAGGTAATTTAAGATTTTGTGAAGGGGGCTAAAATTCCCTAGACTAGGGAAATTTCCTTTTATATTAGAAAAATTTTCCCAAACCAAAAATTTAACCTAACCTACCCAAATTTAACCTAACCCTAGCGGGGGGCTGACCACCGATAACCAACCTACCAACTCTAACAAACCCAAATCAACCTAACTTACCCAAATATAACTTCCCCTAACCCCAAAGTACCTTAAATAATTTAGAGACCCTACCCTAACCTAACAAAAATTAACCTAAACCTCCTAGCGGGGGGGGGGGGGGTTCTCGACACAAAAGGTCATCATTCTGTGAGGAGGGGTTCATTTTTCACACGTCTCGGGCTCAGAAGAAATCCAATAATTTTTTCCGTAGATCTGGGAATTTTTTTCAACCCCCTAACTAAAAAAACGATTGGTTGCGACGCAATTTTTTCCCCAACCAAAACCGCATTCCCCCAGGTCCCCCCAAACTTGTTTTTTTTTGGGGAGGGGGAGTATGGGCAAACTCAGAATAATACCCAAAATTTTTATCTACTTTAGTCTTTATGGAAAAAAAGCCACCATACATACGCGCGCACACACACACACACACACACACACACCCACACCCACACACACACACACACCACACAAAAAAAAAAAAAAAAAAAAAAGAGAGAGAGAGAGAAGAGAGAGGAGAGAGGAGAGAGAGGGAGAGAGGAGAGAGAAGAGAGTTAGCCCAGAGAAGCACAAGGTATAGTGTAGTGATAAAAGTAAAAATTTTTAAACAAATGTATTTTTAAAGTTGACGAGAAGGGGAAAAAATTTCTCTTTTTTTGTGTTTTCTGTTATCGGATTACTGGGCCTCTCTCTCTCTCTCTCTCTTCTTCTTCTCTCTCTTTTTCTTTTCCCCTTTTCTCTTTCCCCCCTCTCTTCTCTCCTTCTCCTCTCTCTCTCTCTCTCTTTCCTTTTTTCTTTCTTTCTTTATTGGCACTTCATGTTCCTTTTATCATTACACACTATTCTGCCACCACCACTACTACTACTACTATTACTACTATTTTTTTTGTTCCACCACTAAAAGTTATTATGTCGATGATGATGATGATGATAGTAATGATACTAATAGCCAGTAATAATTAATGATAATAATAACCTTTTCCTCGCTTTTATTCCGGTCCAATTAATTCTTTGCGTCATTGGCAGGAACATGTGTAATTATTTTCGAACTTAATTAATGCCATGGTATTTTATCTTGTTGTATGACATTTATCAGGTACAAAGACATTAATTTATCCGACAAACAAGCAGACAGACGGGTACTCCGTGGTAAAGTGGTTAGCACGCTCGATTCACAACCGAGAAGTCCCAGGTTCGATCCCCGGGTGGAGCGAGAAAGATGGCCGGTCTCCTTATAAACCAAGCCCCTGTCCACCCAGCAATGAATGAAGCCACCGCCTCCTGGGGTGGTGGCTTCGGCCAACTAATCACTAAGGAAGCAAATTTAAAATGTAGCTATGGAGACGGGGCCATACAAGTGTAGCTCAGGCCCTGTAAAATTACAACTAGATGAATACAACAACTAGATGAATACAACAACTAGATGAATACAACAACTAGATGAATACAACAACTAGATGAATACAACAACTAGATGAATACAACAACTAGATGAATACAACAACTAGATGAATACAACAACTAGATGAATACAACAACTTGATGAATACAACAACTAGATGAATACAACAACTAGATGAATACAATAACTAGATGAATACAACAACTAGATGAATACAGACAGACAAACAAACAAGCAGACAGACAGACAGGAGGCAAGAGAGACAGTCATCACACAGTTCAAGGTTATGTTTGTGACGCCAGAGGATCCGTGACACAAGGCTGTTAGAGAGAAGAGGAGGAATGCAGCTCCTCTCTCTTCCTCCTCCTCCTCCTCCTCCTCCTCCTCATCATCATCATCATCATCATCATCTTTGTTATTCTACTCTTATGTCACACACGCGTAAAAAAGCTGTATATGAAGTAGTGCAACGTCAAATAACCACATATTAAAAAAAGACAATTACTAGATAGTTAATTAATTCGTAAAGTTTCTTCAACCCGCTTTATTATTTTCTTACTCGCTTGAATATTTATCAGTACAAAATATGCTACTTGCTTTCTTCTATTTTCCTGTCTCCTTATATCATACTCCAATACTTGTGCAGTAGAGTTTCCATTACGGCCTTCAACTTTACCTGTTTACTTTTTTTTACCTGTTGAATCAATTGTATACTTTTTTTTTTTTAGATATCCTGTCTGTACATCCTCGTTTGTACACACCTATACATGCCCTTCACACTCTCCTATTAGTTAGAGAGAGATACATTTAGTTAGAGAGAGATATAGTTAGTTAGAGATAAAGTTAGTTAGAGATAAAGTTAGTTAGAGATAAAGTTAGTTAGAGAGAGATAAATTTAGTTAGAGATAAAGTTAGTTAGAGGGAGATAAAGTTAGTTAGAGAGAGATAGTTAGTTAGAGAGAGATAAAGTTAGAGAGATATAGTTAGTTAAAGATAAAGTTAAGAGAGAAATAAAGTTAGTTAGAGAGATATAGTTAGTTAGAGAGAGATAAAGTTAGTTAGAGAGAGATAAAGTTAGTTAGAGAGATAAGTTAGTTAGAGACAAAGTTAGTAGAGAGAGATAAAGTTAGTTAGAGAGAGATAAGTCAGTTAGGGGGACAACAGTTAGTTGAGAGAGCGATAAGTTATTAGAGAAAGGTAAGTTAGTTCGGAGAGCTAAGTTAGTTAGAGGAACACAGTTAGTTTAGAGAGCGATACGTTTTTAGAAGAGATAAAGTTAAAGATAAGTTGTTGAGTAGCGAACGTTAGTACGTGGAGAAAAGTTAGTTAAAGCGAGACGGTTTAGTAGAGTAAGTTAGTTAGAGAAGATAGAGTTAGTGAGACGATAACGTTAGTTAGGAGAGCGATAAGTTAGTTAGAGAAGATAAAGTTAGTTAGAGAGATAAGTTAGTTAGAGAGAGATAAGTTAGTTAGGAGAGAGATAAAGTTAGTTGAGGAGATAAGTTAGTTAGAGAGATAAAGTTAGTTAAAGAGAGAGAAATTTAGTTAGAGCGAGAGATAAATTTAGTTAGAGATATAGTTAGTTCGAGATAAAGTTAGTTAGAGAGAGATAAAGTTAGTTAGAGAGAGATAAAGTTAGTTAGAGAGAGATAAAGTTAGTTAGAGAGAGATAAAGTTAGTTAGAGAGAGAGAAAGTTAGTTAGAGAGAGAGAGAGATAAAGCTAGTTAGAGAGAGATAAAGTTAGTTAGAGAGATAAAGTTAGTTAAGAGAGATAAAGTTAGTTAGAGAGATAAAGTTAGTTAGAGAGAGATAAAGTTAGTTAGAGAGAGATAAAGTTAGTTAGAGACATAAAGTTAGTTAGACTCTCTCTCTCTCTCTCTTTTTTCGGGCCTCCAGCAGGGGAGGACCACGGGCTAGCTTGAGCCCGTCAGAGAGATGCTTTGAAAAAAGAGAAAAGAGAGGCGAGTGTTCGTGCTGCTGGTGTGCGGCACGAGGACTGGCTTGTCCATCCTGACGAGGAGTGCGGGGCACTCAGCAGGATACACTCTCCGTACTATGCAATGATTCTTCCGTTTCCTGCGGCACACGGGCTTCCGGTAACATACGGCCCCGGGGAATACACCGGCACCAGTTAGTTAGAGAGAGATAAAGTTAGTTAGAGAGAGATAAAGTTAGTTAGAGACAAAGTTAGTTACAGAGAGATAAAGTTAGTTAGAGAGATATAAAGTTAGTTAGAGAGAGATAAAGTTAGTTAGAGAGAGATAAAGTTAGTTAGAGAGACATAAAGTTAGTTAGAGAGAGATAAAGTTAGTTAGAGAGATAAAGTTAGTTAGAGAGAGATAAAGGTAGTTAGAGACAAAGTTAGTTAGAGAGATAAAGTTAGTTAGAGAGATATAAAGTTAGTTAGAGAGAGATAAAGTTAGTTAGAGAGAGATAAAGTTAATTAGAGAGACATAAAGTTAGTTAAAGAGATACAGTTAGTTAGAGAGATATAAAGTTAGTTGGAGAGAGATAGTTAGTTAGAGAGAGATAAAGTTAGTTAGAGATATAAAGTTAGTTAGAGAGAGAGAGAGATAAAGTTAGTTAGAGAGAGATAAAGTTAGTTAGAGAGAGAAAGTTAGTTAAAGAGAGATAAAGTTAGAGAGAGATAAAGTTAGTTAGAGAGAAATAAAGTTAGAGAGAGATAAAGTTAGTTAGAGAGATAAAGTTAGAGAGATAAAGTTAGTTAAAGAGAGAGATAAAGTTAGTTAGAGAGAGACAAAGTTAGTTAGAGAGAGGTAAAGTTAGTTAAAGAGAGATAAAGTTAGTTAGAGAGATAAAGTTAGAGAGAGATACAAAGTTAGTTAGAGAGAGATAAAGTTAGTTAGAGAGAGATAAAGTTAGTTACAGAGACATAAATTTAGTTAGAAAGAGGTAAAGTTAGTTTGAGAGAGATAAAGTTAGTTAGAGAAAGAGAGATAAAGTTAGTTAGAGAGAGATAAAGTTAGTTAGAGAGAGAGATAAAGTTAGTTAGAGAGATAAAGTTAGTTAGAGAGAGGTAAAGTTAGTTAGAGAGAGAGAAAGTTAGTTAGAGAGAGAGATAAAGTTAGAGAGAGAGAGATAAAGTTAGTTAGAGAGAGATAAAGTTAGTTAGAGAGAGATAAAGTTAGTTTGAGAGAGATAAAGTTAGTTAGAGAGAGAGATATAAAGTTAGTTAGAGAGAGAGATAAAGTTAGTTAGAGAAAGATAAAGTTAGTTAGAGAGAGATAAAGTTGGTTAGAGAGAGATAAAGTTAGTTAGAGAGAGATAAAGTTAGTTAGAGAGAAATAAAATTAGTTAGAGAGAGATAAAATTAGTTAGAGAGATAAAGTTAGTTAGAGAGAGAGGTAAAGTTAGTTAGAGAGAGATAAAGTTAGTTAGAGAGAGATAAAGTTAGTTAGAGAGAGAGATATAAAGTTAGTTAGAGAGAGAGAGATAAAGTTAGTTAGAGAGAGATAAAGTTAGTTAGAGAGAGATAAAGTTAGTTAGAGAGAGATAAATTTAGTTAGAGAGAGAGATAAAGTTAGTTAGAGAGAGACAAAGTTAGTTAAAGAGAGAGATAAAGTTAGTTAGAGATATAAAGTTAGTTACTGTTTCCTGCTGGTCTGTACTGCTTCCACGTATTTAGTTGATTAAATAAATATCGACAAGATAATACATGTTCGCCTATTCTTCTAATATCTTCCTATCTTTTCCTTTTACTCCATTTCTTCTTTGCTTTCCCCGTTTCCTTCCTTTCTCTTCCTCTGACTCTTATTCCTGATTTCTTTCGATATCATAAATCTTTCTCAAATTGCCTTTCCACTATTTTTTATTTTTTATTTTCTCTCTCTCTCTCTCTCTCTCTCTCTCTCTCTCTCTCTCTCTCTCTCTCTCTCTCTCTCTCTCTCTCTCTCTCTCTCTCTCTCTCTCTCTCTCTCTCTCTCTCTCTCTCTCTCTCTCTCTCTCTCTCTCTCTCCTAAACTCCCACTCCATCTTACCCCTCCCTTTCCCCTCTCCCTATTCTCCCCAACCTTTCCCCAAGCCTCCCCAACTTTACCCCGCCCCCCATTGAGGTCACATTGAACAAAGTACTTCCTGTTTACAAAGAGGGGAAGGGGTTGGGGGGAGGGGAAGGGAGGTATTGGGGAAGGGAAGGGGGAGGGGGAAAACAATCACGTCACGGTATATTACAACTCATTTCTCATTTCCCCCCCTCCTCCTTCCCCCTTCTGTTTAACTCCCCCCTCCTCTCCCCTTCTGTTTAACTCCCCCCTCCTCCTCCCTCCCTCCCTTATGATTCCCTCAGCCCCCTCCTTCTTCCCCCTTATGTTTCCCTCAACCCCCCCCCCCCCCTTCCCCCTCAACGCGTGTTATCAAACCCAATGTTGGCATGATAAAACCAGGTGTTATTCATCCCTGGTCCTGATCACGTGCTTGAACTCGCGATCACTACCTTCTACACCCTCCTGGATAGATCGTAGAACCTGTAGAGGTATCTTTGGGTAGAGTTGAAACCTCACACACCGGCACCGCACACACCCCGTCCTATTGTTCAAGGGGGACAGTAATGAAAGTTCTTGATCTTCCTGTCAGTCTTGTTTAGCCCCAAGGAAGTCGAGTGCGAGGTAAAACCAATACAGTTTGAATCCACTTTTATATAGCTACTGTTTAGATGCTGTTTGAAATATACTCCTTTTTTTACTTTAGCTACTGTTTAAATAAAAAATAAAAATAAACATTCATCGCGAAATTAAAATTTAGAACCCGGATGTAAAAAAAAGAGTTGCGAGATTCCATAAAATGTCGACTTATTTTGCAAGTGATTATAAGTGCAAACCTTCCTTGAAGAAAATTCCTTTGAAGAAAACAAACGAAGAAGGAAAGTAAGAAATAAAAAAAGAAACGGGAAATTTTTTATATAAACAAAAATATAAACAGATCACTTACCACTACCCAACAGGCCAAAGAATGGATGCGAGGAGGAGGAGGAGGAGGGGGGGTGAGAAGAAGAAGGAGGAGGAAGAGGGGTAAGAAGAAGGAGGAGGAGAGGAGGAGGAGGAGGAGGATTACATAGGATTACATAGGAGTAACAGACACCAGGTAGACCTATTGGTTCCATAGCGGGGCTATCTGCTGACCTACATACTACTAACTATAACTACTTTAAACAGTTGGAAAATGATACCATTCCCTCAAAAGATAGGACATGGAAGTTCATAGTGCAAATGTAGGATATGAAAAATACCTAACTTACAACTCCACTACCCTACAACTAATCGATACGGGGGACTAGATACGAATTGCCTATCAATACCCATTTACTTAGTGCCGTCAAGTCTGTTTTTTGAATGTGTTATGTGTGTTGGCTCCACAACTTTCTGTAACTTATTCCATCTCAACGACTCTAACATTGAAATAATTTTTACGGAATCGGTGATGCACTTTTGTTTTTTGACCGTTTAGTTTTAACCATTATTTCTTGTTGTCACTTGAGTTGAAAGCTCGAATGGTCCACTTGATTTAATGACATCAAAACCTTTTAGGATCTTAAACTTTATAGTATGAGGAGCAGGAGGAGGGGGGGTGAGAAGAAGAAGGAGGAGGAGGAAGAGGGGTAAGAAGAAGGAGGAGGGGGAGGAGAAGGAGGAAGAAAGAGAAGAGTGTGTTAAATGATAAGTAAAAGAATGTCCAAGTGTTGATATGGCCTCCTCCTCCCTCCCCCCCTTCCTTCCTTCCCCTCGCCTCACTTCCCTTCCCTTCCCCTTCCCTTCCCTTCTTCCCTTCCCTTCCCTTCCCTTCCCCTCCCTTCCCTTCCCTCCCCTTCCCTCAGAACTAGGAAGAGTATGTGTTAACCAGAGTCTTGCAGATAATTAGTTTAGCCATAAGTGCAAGTGTGTGTATGTGTGTTATCTCTCTCTCTCTCTCTCTCTCTCTCTCTCTCTCTCTCTCTCTCTCTTCGTCCTTTTCGGATGTATGGGGTCCTTTGTTTCGTGTGTAGTGGAATGTGCAGAGGTAAAATCGCTCCCACACTCGCAACCTCAACTTTAAATGTTAACAAGAACAGAAAACCCCCACCACAATCCCTCCACCATTTTTAACCCCCACCATTACCTTTACCCCACCTCTATCATAACCCAGAGTTGTGGGAGAGGAGATAGTGTGTGTTGTTGTTTCGTGTGTGGGGAGAGGAGGGTTGGTGTGTGTAGGTGGAAGGGGTAGGAGGGTAGTGTGGGGGGGTGGGGCGTGAGAGAAAGTGGTGTGGGAGGGATTGAAGACTGTTGAACCTCCCCTCCTTCTCCTCCCCCACCTTCCCCTCCCTCAACTTCCCCTCCCTGTCTTCGTGGTGCCGGGTGATAAACATGCTAGTTTTGCAAGGTTGTGTGCTGTCTTTCTGTCGTGTTGTTTTGTTTGTGCATGTGTGTGTGTGTCGTCTGTGTGTTTTGTGTGTGTGTGTGTATCGTTGTTGACCACCCATTTTTTCCGGTCTCACCTGAACTCGGGTTATAACCTTCAAAACCAACCCCATCTCTCTCTCTCTCTCTCTCTCCTCTCTCTCTCTCTCTCTCTCTCAATCCTCTTCCTCTCTCAACTCTCTCTCTCTCAAAACAACCCCATTCCTCTCTTCTCAAAATCAACCCCATTCCTCTCCTCTCTCAAAACCAACCCCATTCCTCTCTCTCTCTCAAAACCAACCCCATTCCTCTCTCTCTCTCAAAACCAACCCCTCTTCCTCTCTCTCCTCTCCTCTCAAATCAACCCCATTCCTCTCTCTTCTCAAAACCAACCCCATTCCTCTCTCTCTCAAAACCAACCCCATTCCTCTCTTTTTCTCATCTCTACTCTCAAAACCAACCCCATTTCTCTCTCTCTCCCCCCCATCTCTCTCCCCCCATTCTCTCTCTCTCTCTCTCTCTCTCTCTCTCTCTCTCTCTCTCCCTCTCTCTCTCCTCTCTCTCCTCTCTCTCTCCTCTCTCTCTCTTCTCTCTCTCTCTCATCCTTCCCTTATTTTATCCCTTCTCTTCTCATCTCCTTCTTCCTCATCTCCTCTTCCACTATTTCGTCATTTCTTTTCACTCTTTTTTGTCATTCTTCCTTACGGTTTCCTTCCCGTTATTAAGTTTTTTCATTCCTTCTCATCTCCCTATCCTTATCTTTTCTCTCCCTATTTCGTCACTTTTCTTTTCCTTCTCTTTTGTATTCATTCTTCCTTAACTCCATTACTCATCCCTTTCTCAATCTATCCTTCCTTTCCTCGTATTAACTATCCTTTCTCTGTCCTATTCTACCTTCCTTTCCTTTAAAAATTCCTTTACAATAGTTTTCTCTTATCTTTCTTTTTCTCTATTCTCTTTTCTCTCTGTCTCTCTTTTCTTTCTCTTAGCTTCTTTTTCTCTCTTATCTTTCTTATCTCTCACCTTAATCTTCCATTCTTCATCTATTCAATTTTCCATTATTTTCTTCTTACTGTTGCATTACATTATTTCTTCTTACTGTTGCATTACATTATTTTTTGTTATCATCATTTTCTGTATCTCTCTCTACCTTTATTTCCTTCCTACTCTTTTTGCCTCTATAAAAAAATTGTGTCAAAGATTTTAAAGTTAAAGATCCTAATCAACAAGATCTATACAATTTCGTACCTTCAATACTTTAAAACTGTTCTTCTGCAGATACAGGTTTTCCTCGTACAGTTATAATTTCCTACTTTCTCTCTCTCTCTCTCTCTCTCTCTCTCTCTCTCTCTCTCTCTCTCTCTCTCTCTCTCTCTCTCTCTCTCTCTCTCTCTCTCTCTCTCTCTCTCTCTCTCTCTCTCTCTCACCATATCATCACCCTTCATCTTCTCTATTATTCTCATTCTTCATTATAATTTCCTCTTCAATCCTTTCTTCCTTCCTTCCTTCCTTCCTTCCTTCCTTCCTTCCTTCCTTCCTTCCTTATTCTATTCCTCCCTTATACATCCATACCTTTTGTCCTCTCTCTCTCTCTCTCTCTCTCTCTCTCTCTCTCTCCCTCTCTCTCTCTCTCTCTCTCTCTCTCTCTCTCTCTCTCTCTCTCTCTCTCTCTCTATTCCCCTTACCTCATTTTCATTTTTCCTTCTTCCCTCTTCCATTTTCCCCTCTTCTTTGCCTTTTTTTCCCTTTTTTCTTCTCCGTATCCTCTTGTTTTCTTCCCCTTGCCTATATTTTATTCTCTCTCTCTCTCTCTCTCTCTCTCTCTCTCTCTCTCTCTCTCCTCTCTCTCTCTCTCTCTCTCTCTCTCTCTCTCTCTCTCTCACATACTTAGCGCCTGACTCACCTTTACCTGCGTGGGAGGAACCAGGTGTTGACTGATTACCTAAACACACACACGTATTTCTTACCTTTCCATTCTCCTACTGAAACACATTAGCACATCATATCACCGAATTATAGACTTAACCCCTTTGAGACCCAGAACGTAATTTCCATTGTAATTTGGGTGCCATTAGACGATTTTTAGTGACTATAAGCAATATTTTATAGATATGACCTGTTTAGTATCCTCTTCGACTAACTAATTTGGTATATTATGTGACTTTTCTTAATTTTATGGCTCGACAACATACAATTTTTTATAGCAAAGGAAAGATCTGGGCGTGAAGGGATTAAGATTATTATTACTCACTCACTCACTCACCACTCACTTACTCAGTCAGTCACTCAGTCACTCCCTCACTCACGACTCACTCACTCACTCACTCACGACTCACTCACTCACTCACGACTCACTCACGACTCACTCACTCACTCACGACTCACTCACTCACTCACTCACTCACTAACCACACCTATATCCACCCCTTACCACACACACAAGGGAGATGCCTGAACAACATAAAGAAGTAGCTACTGTACAGCTTCCCTCATATACATGTAGAAGTTTGGAACGGTCTAAGATTAATGAGGAGGTGATATCGACAAAGAATGTGCATCAGTTGAAAGAAAGACTGGATAAATGTAGATACGGAGACGGGATCACGTGAATGTAGCTCAGGCCCTGTAAAACACAACTATAGGTAAATACAACTAGGTAAACAACTAGGTAAACACAACTAGGTAAACACAACTAGGTAAATACAATTAGGTAAATACAACTAGATAAATACAACTACCGTAGATAACAGTAAAGTCGCCACCTGCAATCATGTCGCCAGGCGCCATATATTACGAATTATATCAATACTACTGATTTTTATGAGCCACTGAAGATGATACACAGTAGTTTATATCATGCCTGTATAATCTACCTTGTTTCAACGTTGTTTTATGCTTTGTATCTGCAAGTATAAGACGGTTTCAAATTTCACTACTCGTTTTTTTTCGGGCGACGACGACTGCGGGAGGACATCTCAGTAAATATACACTAGATGGCGACTTTATTGTTGGTAGCCACTTTGTAGATATTTTTGTCATTAGTTGTCATCTATAGTTATTTATAGCCCTAATATGACACAGATGAAGATACAAAATGACACAGACTCTCCAGATAGCCCCTTCTAACTTCCCTGAAATCATGGATGTAGAAATTTAAGTATTAACGCAACCAGACGTCTGTAAACAGAAAAAAAGTTGTCCTGGCGACTTTACTGTTATCTACGGTAGGTAAACACAACTAGGTAAACACAACTAGGTAAACACAACTAGGTAAACACAACTAGGCAAACACAACTAGGTAAACACAACTAGGTAAACACAACTAGGTAAACACAACTAGGTAAACACAACTAGGCAAACACAACTAGGCAAACACAACTAGGTAAACACAAGTAGGTAAACACAACTAGAAACACAATAGGTAAAACAACTAGGTAAACACAACTAGGTAAAACAACTAGGTAAACACACTAGGTAAACACAACTAGGTACACACTAGCAAACAAACTAGGTAAACACAACTAGGTCAAACACAACTAGGAAACACAACTAGGAAACCAGTAGGTAAACACAACCTAGGAACAAAGCTGTAACCAACTAGGTAAACACAACTAGGTAAACACAACTAGGCAAACACAAGCAAACACAACAGGCAAACACAACTAGGCAAATACAACTAGGATAAACACAACTAGGTAAAACAACTAAGTAACAAACTAGAAACCAACTAGTAAAACAACTAGGTAAACACAACTAGGTAAATACAACTAGGCAAACACAACTAGGCAAAAACAACTACGTAAACACAACTACGTAAAAACAGCTAGGTAAACACAACTAGGTAAATACAACTAGGTAAACACAACTAGATAAATACAACTAGGTAAACACAACTAGGTAAACACAACTAGGTAAATACAACTAGGTAAATACAACTAGGTAAACACAACTAGGTAAACACAACTAGGCAAACACAACTAGGCAAACACAACTAGGTAAACACAACTAGGTAAACACAATTAGGTAAACACAATTAGGTAAACACAACTAGGTAAACACAACTAGGTAAATACAACTAGGTAAATACAACAGGTAAACACAACTAGGTAAAACAACTAGGTAAACACAACAGGTAAAACAACTAGGTAAACACAACTAGGTAAACACAACTAGGTAAACACAACTGAGGAACACATAGTAAAACAATAGGCAAACACAACTAGGCAAATCAACTGGCAACAAACTAGGTAACATAGGAAAGACCAGGTGAAACAAACTAGGTAAACCAATGACAACCAACTATGACACACAACTAGCAAAGCACAACCGTAAACACAACAGGTAACAAACAGGTAACCACTAGGTAACAACTAGAAACCACTGGAACAATTCTGTAACACAATACTAAAAACAGATAGGTGAACCGAATAGTAAATGCAATCAGTAACACAACTAGTAAATACAAGTAGGTTACACACTAGTAAACAAACTAGGTAAACACACTATATATACATAGGTTATAACACAACTAGTAAACTACACCATAGCAAACAACACCTAGGTAAAGCCAACAGTAAACAACTAGGTACCATTAGGTAACACAACTAGTAAACACAACTGTAAACCCACTATAGGTAAACACAACAGAAACACAACTAGTAAACAACAGGAAACAACGGTAAAACAAACTAGGCAATACAACTCGCAACACAGACTAGCGTAAAACAACTAGTGTAAACACAACTAGGTAAACAAACTAGCAAACGACAATAGGAACACACAACTAGGTAAAACTATTATTCAGGTACACAACTAGGTAAACCACAACTAGAAAACTTAGACACACACTAGTCAAACACAACTCCAGGCAAACACAACTAGGCAAACACAACTAGTGCAAAACAACCAGGTAAATCAAATAGGTAACCAACATTGAGGTAACAACTAGGTAAACTACAACTAGGCAAACCAATGGTAACACAACTAGGCAAACACACAGGCAAACACAACCAGGTAAACAAACTAGGTAAACACTTAGGTTAACACCAGAAACACAACTAGGCAAACACAACTAGGTAAACACAACTAGGGCTAACACAATCAGGTTAAACCAACTAGGTAAACCACTGGACAAACGAAATAGGCAAACCAACTAGGCAAACACAACTAGGCAAACACAACTAGGTAAACACAACCAGGTAAACACAACTAGGTAAACACAACTAGGCAAACACAACTAGGCAAACACAACTAGGTAAACACAACTAGGTGAATACAGTCCCACCCAAGGATACACAATAGTAAAGAACAGTATAAAATCTTGTAAATCACTGGTCCACCCTATATGCTCCCTTGTGAACCTATCACCGATTTAAAACAAGTATCTGATATCTTGGTCCAGCTATTCTTTACCATATTATTTGACATCACGATGGTGTTGGCTTTACATATATAATATTATACATGGCTGGCTTAGTTG
Organism: Chionoecetes opilio; assembly: GCA_016584305.1. Classification (NCBI taxonomy): domain Eukaryota; kingdom Metazoa; phylum Arthropoda; class Malacostraca; order Decapoda; family Majidae; genus Chionoecetes; species Chionoecetes opilio. Next base: position 48,549 of record JACEEZ010005461.1, on the reverse strand, counting down.
TCACGCCCTGTTATTAACATTACTCATACGCTAACTTTTACAACACTTTTTATTACTTTTATTATGTTATTGTTATTATTATTATTATTTTATTATTATTATTATTGTTATTGTTATTGTTATTGTTATTGTGCCTTGTCTCCCCCCCCTACCTAAATATTCCGTCACACTTAACTCACTACTACTGCTACTACTACTACTACTACTACTACTACTACTACTACTACTACTACTACTACTACTACTACTACTACTACTACTACTACTACCTCCACTATCACTACTACTATCACTCCTTTATCTAACTCCAATACATATCCTACCATAACTTATTTCTGTTACTACCACCACCTACTACCATACCCATTACCCACTACCTCTATTTACTACCATCCCCAGTGTAATATCTTATCCTCCTGTTCCTCTAGACCCCCCACTACCACTACCATATAGCTACTACCTTTATTTTCTACCATACCTAGTGTAATATCATAATTATATACTACTACTACTACTATACTACCACCACTACTACTACTACTACTGCCACGCGTTTATCTACCTCCAATAATATCTCACCATAACTTATTTCTGTTACTACCACCACCATAGCAACTACGTACCTCTATTTTCTACCATCCCAGGTTACAGGAACTACCACGTGTATGTCTCACGACCTCTTGTAGCTTCCTTATTTTCTTGTTGTGGGAGTTTAGGCCTATTTTCTACCCTCCAGACTGAGTCCAGAGTGTAATATTATATCCTCCTCTTCCTCTAGACCCCCCATTACCACCACTATAGTTACTACCTTTATTTACTACCATCCCCAGTGTAAAATTCTTAGCTTCTTATCCCTACCGTAGATAACACTAAAGTCGTCAGGACAACGTTTTTTTCTGTTTACAGACGTCTGGTGGCGTTAATACTTACATTTCTACATCCATGATTTCAGGAAAGTTAGAAGGGGCTATCTGGATATTCTGTGTCATTTTGTGTTTCATCTGCGTCATGTTATAGCTATAAAGTGAACAAATTACAAAAATATCACCAGAGTGGCGACCAACTATAAGTCGCCAATTAGTGTTTATGTTCTGAGTGTCCTCCCGCCGTCGTCGTCGCGCGAAAACCCCCCATAAAACAACGCTGAAACAGGGTAGATTATACAGTCATGCTATAAACTACTGTGTATCATCTTCAGTGGCACATGCAAATCAGTAGTGATGCTATAATTCGTAATATTTGGCGGCTGGCGACATTATTGCACATGACGACTACATATATACTGTTATCTTCGGTAGACCCCCCACTACCACCACTATAGTTACTACCTTTATTTACTACCATCCCCAGTGAAAAATTCTTATCTTCTTATCCCTAGTGTAATATTTGGTTTCTCCCCCCCCCAGAGCCATCCCCACGCACGGCAACACGGCAGCCCTCAGCCTCACCGCGTACCATCGCAATGCCCTCGGTCTGGACGAGTTCTTGGGGCAGGTGCAGTTACCCCTCTCAGAGTTCGACGTCTACGAGAGGCCCAGGAACAGGTGAAGAGAGAGAGAGAGAGAGAGAGAGACTGGAAGGGAGTTGGTAGGAAGGAAGAAGGACAAAAGGATGGATAAAGGAGGAATAGAACAAGGAAGGAAGGAAAGAAGGAAGGAAGGAAAGGAGTAAGAAGGATTGAAGAGGAAATTATAATGAAGAATGAGAATAATAGAGAAGATGAAGGGTGATGATATGGTGAAGAGAGAGAGAGAGAGAGAGGAGAGAGAGACCTACACATTATAAATGCTGAAATCTGGGTTATGTGTGTGACTGTGTGTGTGTGTGTGTGTGTGACTGTGTGTGTGTGTGACTGTGTGTGTGTGTACATTTATAATATTAGGATTGCCGTTTTGACGCTTCGTAAACACCTGCGAGCTATCAACACTGCCGTATGTATGTATGCACAAGAGTAACAGCAGCAACAATGGCCTATCCGCGCCTTTATGAATATTTAATACGTGTATGTAGTACGTAGGCTGCTAGGTTAAGTAATGTAATACCATGCGCCTTTCACACATATCCCTTCCTTCCCCCTCCTTCCTTCCTTCTCCCTCCTTCCTTCCTTCCCCTCTTCCTCCTTCCTTCTCCCTCCTTCCTTCCTCCTTCCTCTCCCTCCCTCCTTCCTTCCTTCCCCCTCCTTCCTTCCTTCCCCCTCCTTCCTTCCTTCCCCCTCCTTCCTTCCTTCCTTCTCCCTCCTTCCTTCCTTCCCCCTCCTTCCTTCCTTCCTTCTCCCTCCTTCCTTCCTTCCCCCTCCTTCCTTCCTTCCTTCTCCCTCCTTCTCCCCTCTTCCTTCCTTCCCCTCCTCCTTCCTTCCTTCCCCTCTCTTCCTTCCTTCTCCCCTCCTTCCTTCCTTCCTTTCTCCCTCCTTCCTTCCTTCTTCCCCCTCCTTCCTTCCTTCTTCCCCCTCCTTCCTTCCTTCTTCCCCCTCCTTCCTTCCCTCTCCCCTCTCTACCCTTTCCTTCTTTCCCTCCCTTCATTCTTCCCTCTCTCACACCCTTCCTTCTAACCTCCTTTCTTCCCCTCCTTCCTTCATCCCCTTCCTTCCTTTCTTCTTCTCCCCCCCTTCCTTCCTTCTTCCCCCACCCTCTCTCTCTCTCTCTCTCTCCCCCCAGATGGCTCAAGCTACGGGGTAAACCAGAGAAGGATCGCAAGAAAGGAGAGAAGGAACGAGGTGAATTAGAAGCTCGCGTCGCCTTCACCGTCAAGTCGGGTTCCCTCCTCGATGTGTCCGCGCCGGAGAAGAAGAAGAACAAGTCCATCACGTCCCTGAAGAATTTAGGTAAAGATTAATTTGCTTGGACAGTTATGAAGGGATTTTGATTATAAGGACATTTTTATTTATCTATTCATGACTTGTTTTGTAGATTTTGACTTTTAGGACATATATATATTGATTTATTAATGGATTTAAGTAAATAATTTTGGTAAAGATCGATTGGCTTGGACTGTTATGAAGAGATTTTCACTTTAAGACACTTGTATACTTATTAATGACTTTTTCTTTTTAAATCACAAAGGACTGGCCAAGGGCACAACAAAAATAGGTAATACATAGCTAGCTTAGTTGCCAGTCCCCATAAAGAAGACAGTAAGAGAATAAAAAAGGGACGGGCCAATTTAGTTCAGGAGGTGTCTATTCTTCTCTTGAAAAGACTGAAGTCGTAGAAAGGTGGAAAAATAGAAACAGGAAGAGTTCCAGAGTTTACCAGTGAAGGGGATGAGAGAGTAAAGATACTGATTAACTCTTGCATTAGGGAGATGGACAGAATAGGGATGAGAATGAGTAGAAAGTCTTGTGCAGCGAGGCCGCGGGAGGGGGGGGAGGCATGCAGTTAGCAAGTTCAGAAGAGCAGTGAGCATGAAAATAACGGTAGAAGATAGCAAGAGAAGCAACATTGCGGCGGTGATTTAAAGATTGAAGACAGTCAGTCAGAGGAGAGGAGTTGATGAGATGAAAAGCTTTTGACTCAACCCTGTTTAGGAGAGCTGTATGAGTGGATCCTCCCCAAACATGTGAGACATACTCCATACATGGGCGGATAAGGCCCCTGTAGAGAGCAAGCAATTGGGAGGGAGAAAAAAAAGGATGCAGTCGCCACAGCACACTGAACTTCTTAGAAGCTGTTTTAGCAAGAGATGAGATGTGAGATTTCCAGTTCAGATTTTTAGTAAAGGATAGTCGTAGAATGTTCATTGTAGAAGAAGGAGACAGTTGAGTGTCATTGAAGAAAAGGGATAGTTATCTGGTAGGTTTTGTCGAGTAGATAGGTGAAGAAATTGGGTTTTTGAGGCATTGAACAAAACAAGGTTTGCTTTGCCCCAATCAGAAATTATAGAAAGATCAGAAGTTAGGCGCTCGGTGGCATCTCTCCGTGAATCACTTAGTTCCTGTTGAATTGGACATCTAATAAATGACGTTGAAAAATGCAGGGTAGAATCATCAGCGTAGGAGTGGATAGGGCTTTGAGTTAGACTTAGAAGATCATTAATGAATGATAGAGATTGGCTGATAGGACAGAACCCTGGGGAACACCACTATTGATAGATTTAGGAGAAGAACAATGTCCGTCTACAGTAGCTGCAATAGAACGGTTTGAAAGGAAACTTAAGATGAAGGTACAGAGAGAAGGATAGAAACTGAATGAGGGTAGTTTGGAAATTAAAGATTTGTGCCAGACTCTATCATTGTAGATTTTGAGTTATATTTATGTATTCATGACTTGTTTTGTAGGTTTTGTCTTTAAGGACGCTTGTATTTATGTATTCATGACTTGTTTTGTAGATTTTGACTTTTAAACTAATTATTTATGTATCATGCTTGTTTTTGTAGATTTGACTTTTTTTACGACTTAATTTATGTATTCATGACTTTTTTGTAGTTTTACTTTTAGGCACTTATATTTATGTATTCATGACTTGTTTTGTAGATTTTGACTTTTTAGGACACTTATATTTATGTATTCATGACTTGTTTTGTAGATTTTGACTTTTTAGGACACTTATATTTATGTATTCATGACTTGTTTTGTAGATTTTGACTTTTTAGGACACTTATATAAATTTTGACTTGTTTAAGATTATTAGTAGGACACTGTAAAAAATTGTATGATGTTTTTTATCACGCTCTTTCCATTATTTAGGAAGTTTCACCTGTTTCTAATTCCTCATCAAGAAATAAATCCTTTGAAAATATAGAATCCATAGTTTTGTCAACTTTTGTTATTTTTTGCTTAGATTAAATTATATGTCCGAGCACTTACATAATACTAATTGTTTGTGTGATGTGGTGTTGCAGGTGGGAGTCTGATGAGCCTGGGCCACAAGGAAAAGGCCAACATGAAGAGCTTTGCAAAGTCTGTCAGTAAGTAGAGAGAGAAAAAAAAAATGTGTATGTGTGTTTGTGAGAGAGATAAAGTTTGTACGTATGTTTGTGACAGTTTATATGTGTGTTTGTGAGAGAGGGAGAGAGTTTGTATGGCTGTCAGTAAGTAGAGAGAGAAAAAAAAAATGTGTATGTGTGTTTGTGAGAGAGATAAAGTTTGTACGTATGTTTGTGACAGTTTATATGTGTGTTTGTGAGAGAGGGAGAGAGTTTGTATGGCTGTCAGTAAGTAGAGAGAGAGAGAGAGAGAGAGAGAGAGAGAGAGAGATATTGTATGTGTGTTTGTGAGAGAGAGAGGGGAGAGAGAGAGAGAGAGAGAGAGAGAGAGAGAGCATGAGAGAGAGAGAGAGGGGAGAGGAGAGGATTGGGGAGAGAGAGAGAGAGAGAGTTCGTGAGTGTGTGAGAGAAAGAGAGAGGTCCATAACGTCTTTTATGTGTGTGTGTGTAATAACTACAGTATATATATTGAAATCCTAAACTTAACGTAGTACCTATATATAATAATTATTTTGACAAATTCAAGAAAAGGAGAATGATACAGTAAGTCATCAGTTTCTCAATAGTATTTGTAGCCATGATCACGCACACACACACACGCACACGCACACACACACACACACACACACACACACACACACACACACACACACACACACACACACACACACACACACACACACACACACACACACACAATAAGCTAGATAAGTTTATGACACCATTTCCTGTCCCTCTCCTTCATCTACAACACACATCTCCCTCACTACCATTACCATAGCCTCGTAACCTAGACAAATAGACAAAAATCAACCCCCCCCCAAAAAAAAACAATCGAGAACATACATACAGAGAGAGAGAGAGAGAGAGAGAGAGTTTGTATGTGTTTGTGAGAGAGATAATTTATATGGGTGTATGTGAGAGAGAGAGAGAGAGAATTGAGAAAAATGAAATATGATGAACCTTGAGACACAGAAACAAGGCCAATGAAACAAAACGCCAAAAGTATCATAAAACACACCAGAAAACCACCACCACTAAATAACCACCACTACTCACTTAACCACTACCAATAACCACCACATACCACTATAATAACCACCACCACTAAATAACCACACCACTACCACTAAATAACCACCACCTACCCCCACTAAATAAACCCCACCACTACACTAAATACCACCTAAACCACCACTACCTATACCACTACATAAATAACCACACACCACACCACTAAATAACCACCACTACTACTACCACTAGATAACCACCACTACCACTAAATAACCACCACTACCACTACCACTACCACTAAATAACCACCACTACCACTACCACTACCACTAAATAACCACCACTACCACTAAATAACCACCACCACTACCACTACACCACTACCACTACCACTAAATACCACACCACTAAAACCACCACCCACTACACTAAATAACCACCACTACCACTAAATAACCACCATACCACTAATAACCACCACTACCACATCCCACTACACTAATAACCACCAACACCACATACCACCACACTACCACTAAATAACCACCACTACCACTCACCACTAAATAACCACCCTACCACTACCACTAAATAACCACCACACCACTCACAAACCACACCACTACCACTAAATAACCACCACCACCACTACCACTAAATAACCACCACTACCACTACCACTAAATAACCACCTCTACCACTACCACTAAATAACCACCACCACTACCACTAAATAACCACCACTACCACTACCACTAAATAACCACCACTACCACTACCACTAAATAACCACCACTACCACCACCACTACCACTAAATAACCACCACTACCACTACCACTAAATAAACCACCACTACCACTACCACTAAATAACCACCTACCACTACCACTAAATACCACCTACCACTACCACTAAATCAACCCACCACACCACTACCACTAAATAACCACCACTACACTACCACTAAATAACCACCTACACTACATAAACACCATACCATACCACTAAATAACCACCACCACTACACTAAATAAACTACCAACTACCACAATAAACCAGACCACACCACAAATAACCACCACTACCCACCAAAATAACACACACACCAAATACCACCAACCACAAAAGTTACTCACACCTCTTTTTCCAGGCCACAAGATTGACAAGATTGCTCACAAGCCTGGCAAAAACAAGAAGAATCGCAGGAGCCAGGATAGTCAAGGATTCCCACAGGAGCTCATGCAGTCCAAGCAGCGGGTTGGAGATGCAGATCCTGGAGTGATATCAGACAGTGACGAGGATGATTTTGGGGTGAGAGAGAGAGAGAGAGAGAGCGAGAGAGCGAGAGAGCGAGAGCGAGAGCGAGAGCGAGAGCGAGAGCGAGAGAGAGAGAGAGAGAGAGAGAGAGAGAGAGAGATGATTATGTGGATGTACTGTTTTCTTTTTGCATGTGCTCTTTGCCCATTCCAACACTGACAAATGGGGATGAAAGGAATGCATTGTTGTAACTCAGAGGAGGCAACAGGAAAGGGAAATAGATAAGGAAGATAATAGAAGAAGGGAAAAAGAAAGGGAAAAGGAGGAAGAAAGGGAGAAGGGAAATAAGGCAACATTTAATAGAAGGGAAGAAAAAGAACATGGAAAGGAGACAAAGGAAACTAGTGAGGAAATAAGACTTGAAAATGATCGAAAAAAAGGCAAACTATAAACAGATAAGCCAGGAAAGGAGGAAAATAATGTGATACGAGGAGGAGGAGGAAAATCAGAGAAAATTGACAGTAAGGAGCAGGAAAAGTATGAATATAAGAAAGGATTTATAGAGTTCAGATAATACATAGAAGAACCATCATTATTCATATGGAGGTGGATATAGCCAGGCATGTCTGTGCAAATGGAAGTGCCAGGTCGCCATCCACCGGGCAGGCCAAGGAAGACATGAGGCAGTGTGTTGAAGAGGATCTGGCAGCATTGGGCATTGCAGAGGTTGAGGCAATGGATAGAGATAGGTGGAAGCGTATCATCGGCCGTCTGAACCCGTAAGATAATATGAGAAAATCTCACGGTAAAACAGAAAGATGATGATGTGTGTGTGTGTTTTTACCTAGTTGTACTTTACAGGGCCGGAGATATACTCGTGTGGTCCCGTCAACGTATCAACATTTATCCAGTCTTTCTTTCAACTGTATTCACCTAGTTGTATTCATCTAGTTGTATTTTACAGGGCCCGAGCCATGCTCGTATGGCCCCGTCTCCATATCAACATTTTTTATCATTCATCCTTAGTGCTTAGTGTTGGCCGAAGCCACCACCCCGGGAGGCGGGTCACAAACCCCCGGCTAACACCCGGTACCCATTCACTGCTGGTTGGACAGGGGCTCGGGTTTTAAGAAGACCGCCCGTCTGTCTTCGCTCCGCCCGGGGATCGAACCCGGGACTTCTTGGTTGTGGGCCAAGCGTGATAACTGCTACACTACGTAGTACCCGTGTATGTGTATGTGTGTGTGTGTGTGTGTGATGTGTGTAATTGGCATGAAAGGAGACAGGCTAAGAGGTGGAAAGTCATGGTTGAGGCAAGGATATAACAGCCTACAGTATGCCATCCCCTTAACCTCTTGAGGCCCAGAACGTGATTTTCATTGTTATCTGGCAACCATTAGACAATTTTAATTAACATCAGCAATATTTTATAGACATGACCTGTTTAGTATCCTTGTCCACTAGCTAATTTGGTATATTAAGATACTTTTACGTAATTTTATGGCTAACAACAGACAATTTTATATAGCAAAGGAAAGATCTCGATGTGAAGGGGTTAAGGTGACCCATTGTTGTTACAGTTCAGCGAGGAGGTGAGAGTGAACACCCGGTCCAGCAGCCCCTACAGCACCGTGTCCCGAGGCTCCTCCCTACAGCAGGGTGAGACCCACTTACCACCACTAACTTTTTTCTTTTTTTCTCTTTCTTTTTTATTACATTTTGTGCCTATAGCACCTGTAGGCGCTGGATGCTAGGCTTGGATGGTAGGTTCTGGAGGTTCACTTGAGGGCTGTGATGGTTAGCCCTCGCCCGTTGTGGCGCAGGCAGGATTTTTTTTATAGTGACGTCTGTGATTAGAGGCTCATGCCGCCCCCCTGTGTCCTCTGATGCACTCGCAATCGAAGGTAGAGTTAATGGGCAGCATGTGGGTGTTCTTAGACCACTCGACGGTGCAGAAAGATTTTGGTTTTCGTCGGGCATCGAACTCGGTTCACCGAGAACGCCAGTCGGAGATGCTAACCACTCTGTTACTGCCTCCCCGCCCTGCAGGAGTAGAGAGGAAGTGGGGTAGGGTAGGTGGAGGAGAGAGAGAATGAGGGAATAGATGGATAGAGTGATGGCTGAGGAAAAACATTGGGAGATGGAAAGGATGAGGAAATAGAAACGGGAGAGGGTTACAGAAGAGGGAATGTGATATTGAAAGACAGGAATAAGCAAGGGGAAAGAAAGGCTAGGGAGTAGGGAATGATGATTGACTTATTCATTTTGAGTTTGTCTTGTGTTTTTAATTTCTCTGTTTAAGTGTTGGTAGCTTCACACTATTTTATGTTTTGTTGTCTTTATTCTTCGATGCTTTGATTCTCATTTGATTCTCTGATTGATATCTATGGTATGTTTATCTCATGCTGCAAATTTTCACACCGCTTACGACCAGTCTCATGCCGCCAATTTTTCTATCTGCTTGCCACCATTGTGGTGCAGTGAATTTCACCCCACCGCTGCTTTCACTGTCATGAGGGGTTTTACCCATATAGTTAATGCTGCCACCAGTCTCGCGCTGGATGTAAATATGTACCATCACCGAGACACCACTGTGATGCCGGCAATGTCCCAATGCACTTGCCACAAAACTAGAGAACAAGGCACCTTGGTAGCGGCCCACGAAGGCAGCGTAACACGAGCACCTTGACTTGTATTTACTCTCCGAGTGCTCGCCATCAGTCTCTTTGGAGATATTTCAAGCAGTTGAGGTGAGGTGTGAATAACAGCCTGTTAGGGTCTGGGTAGTGTGTTAGGGAAGGAAGGGGAGTGGGCACAAGGTAACACAAAAAGCTGAGGTTTATCACGTGTTGAAATGGATGCATTGTAACCCTGCACCCTGCCGTTCAACGCCTCCGTTACATGACACTACATGTTTGTATGTACATTCCTGGATTTATTGGGGTGCCTTTATTCTCTGGACATATTATTGTCACTTGTTCTAAGGTAGCAGTGAGTAACTGATGGTTCTTCTGCATCACATCACAGAGGATGAAGGGATAAACCTTAAAGACAGCACCTCCCAGCAATTAGAGTCCCGCGCTCCCCCTAAGCCGGCGCGTCTCGGAGGTGAGCATCCCTTTCTGCTTCCATGGTGGTTGTGTTGGTGTCCTCTTTGGATACGGGGCCTTTACAGATGACACGTATTCTGTGTGCGTGCATGTGTGTGTGTGTGTGTGTGTGCGTGTATGCGTTCACACATGCACTGTGTTTTGTGTGTTGTGCAGTAGTGTAGTTGTGTTTCCACAAGCGGGTTAGCCAAAGTGAACTCAAGATTATTTCTAGGGGCCACTACACAAGTGTATTTGTTCATTTTCTAACCAGATTGAAAAGTTGTAGATATACTTTTTATACAAATGGAGGAGCTCGGCCTCAAAAGGCTTCCCTATTGCTGCCCTTCTGGCTTAGTGTTTGCTTGTGTGGTCTGGCTGTTTACAACCCAGTCTTTGTCTTGAGTTATAGTCATAATATGTAGCCGTCTAAAAGATGGCTACATATTATTAATATGAATTATGACTATTTTGAATAGATTATTATCATTTAGGATTGATCTTGAATTATAGTTTTAAAATTCTAGTCTCATCTTTTAGTCATGACTTGCTCTCTCAAGGTGCTGACTGAAATTAAAGGCTCAATTTATAAGATAGAACTTCAGCCAGAATTCAGTATCAAAATCATCAAAGTTCAAAGTCTACTTTTAGAATAGAGGATTGATCTATTTTATTCAAACTCTTGAGCTCAGATTTGTCCAGCATTATACCAAACAATTCCTCCCTTTATGAACACCCTGCTGTCTGTCCCCCAGTCATGCACACTCCCCAGGTGTAATAGTGCAGCAGGGAGGCTATACTCGCCACACGTTAAGTTGGCGAAAATAGGGCCCTTTCACTCCCCCACTTCCGAATGCACGGGATTGGCTGAGGTGTTGGGTGTTGGGTGAGAATGCCTTACTCCAAGTTTCGCCCTAAAGCCCCAACACCCAACACCTCAGCCAATCTCGCACGTTCGGAAGGGGGAGTGAGGTGGCCCCATTTTCGTCAACTTAACGTGCGGCGAGTATAGTCATCACGGAGTTTGTTTCTATTACATTTGTATGCATTGTGTAGACACTCTTTAGTTTATCGTTAGACAAATTAACCTCGAAATCTCAAGTTTTGTATTCTACTGGCTGCAACATGCGATATTAGTCTCACAAATTCATCTTACTTCAACATTTAAAGTCTTGGGCATTTATAGAGTGATATACAATTCTAAGTACTTAAGATTGTTGTGCATTTTATGATGAAATAAGAACAAATATTAGGGACATATTGAGGGAGCATAATGTGTAACTTTTAACTTTTGTAATTCACTTTAAGACAATGTTCAGTCACTTTTTTCAGCTTATAATAGTATGTATGTAGTCTTGACAGTAAGGTGCTAATGATACAGAAGAGTAAGGAGCTCAGGTATTGTCTTTGTGGCCCTCTTTAAGTGTTGTGTCATTGTTATACTTGTGTTTTTTTGTGTTGTATGAATCGCTTCTTCACATCTGCACCTCAGCTGTAAACGTAAGGTTGTGGTAATTTTGCACATGCATTTTTTTGGGGTGTAATGTATGAACTACTGCACTGTCTGTAACCCGATAAGTTGTCAGCATCTGTATGTCGAGCATCGGCTTAGAATGTAGTGTTTGCACCTTATCACTGCTTCTTATAGATATTCATGTGTTAGATCCACACCTATAATAGTTGTATGTGACCAGTGTGCCAACTGTGTATATTCCTGAACTGCGCAGGAATATTGGGAGGCACACCTAAAGTATTACACCATTTAAGAACCTTACCTCCTTGCAAATCACTCTGTCACTAAACTCGCCGCACATTAAGTTGGTGAAAATGGGGCTTCATTCCCCCCTTCCGAATGCACGGGATTGGCTCAGGTATTGGGTGTTGGGTGAGAATGCCTTACTCCATGTTCCGCCCTAAAACCCCAACACCTCAGCCAGTCCTGTGCGTTCGGAAGGGGTGAGTGAAAGGGCCCAATTTTCGCCAACTTATCGTGCGGCGAGTATTGATTGTATGTGTTACTTATCCTCCAACTGGGTAAAACCTCAAATATGATAATGTGTTAAAGAATAGAATATATTAATGTAGCAGATATGTAGTAGTATTACAAGAGAGTAAGGTGGATGTAAGGTTCTTGTATTTGGTGTGAGTTTGGAAGTATGTATTATTACTAGAGGAACTCTTAAATGAGGCACCAAGAATAGTCGACCATGGCTCACCAGTGGGTATTATTGTGTCTGGTGAGTTGAGGGATCAGTGAGTCACCATTCCATACCTAGTGATTCATGTTATGCTGTGAGCTGGAGGATCGTGATTGCTAAAAGTAATTAATGAGATGAAAACGATAAGAAAATAAGAATGAAAAAAATGGAAGCTTTTATAGCATTAGATCATACTAGTATTTGAATATTCGGTATAATTTGATTTGAGTGATGCCGTCTGAGTTTGTGCCTCATTTAGAGATGCTTTATTAAACATGGGAATTTTCACCAAAGAATAATTTGTCTTTGCTTTTGTAGTCGTCGCGTTAAACACTAACCAAAGAATATGTACCGAGAGGCAACCTGACTTGTCCTGACGTGTTGCTGTCTAACTCATGACTGGAGCTGCTTGTGTGGACTCATACTTATTTTTATACTTATAATATACTTTTACTTATATATTACGTTATATTCTCATTTTGTGCTGACTGTTTGTTGGCTCAAGACGTGGGTAAAGTTGTGTTGTTTTGCCCGTACATACATTGCGTGATTGATTGATTTACTATTTAGTTAGAGTTTGATCACAATTTAGATCATACAGGCACATTGCATTAACCCCTTAACGCCCAGAGTATTCCATTAGTATATAGGATAGTCTGTTTTTAGCCATAACATTTTGAAAAGTAGCTTAATATAACAAATTCGCTAGTGGACAAGAATACGAAATAGGTCATATCTATAAAATATTGCTTATATTCACTAAAAATTTATAAATGTAGGCAAATTACAATGGAAATTACGTTCTGGGTCTCAAGGGGTTAACATAATTGTGAAGTATGCTGCTCTCACAAGGATAACCCACAAAAGATTCCTAACTTATTTCCAGTGGGGTTTATTTCCCTGTTGTGTGTATGACTCTTTGCAGAGATTCAGAGAGAGGACTCGGGAAAGCTGTCTAGGCTACAGAAATTGAAGGTTATACTTTTCCTCCTCCTTTTTGCTGAAGTTTACCCCTTGAGACCCAGAACGTAATTTCCATAGTAATTTGGGTACCATTAGACTATTTTGAGGGAATATAAGCAATTGTTTATAGATATGACCTGTTTGGTATTCTTGTCAACTAACTAATTTGGCTACTTTTCGAAATTTTATGGCTCGATAACATATTTTTTTATAGCAAAGGAAAGATTTAGGTGTGAAAGGGTTCAAGTTCTTTGGGCCTTGATAACACAACTACGTACTGCTTGAGATTCAGGGTCATTTGTAAGCTAGTTACATTCTTTGCTCTGTTCTCATGTTATGCTAAGTCAGTGAAAAGTCTGTTATTGTGCTAAGTCAGTGAAAAGTTTTAAGTTGTTGTGCTAAGTCAGTGAAAAGTCCTGTGCTAAGTTAGTGAAAAGTCATAAGTTGTTGTGCTAAGTTAGTGAAAAGTCATAAGTTGTTGTGCTAAGTCAGTGAAAAGTCATAAGTAGGCTAGTTGTGCTAAGTCAGTGAAAAGTCATAAGTTGTTGTGCTAAGTCAGTGAAAAGTCATAAGTTGTTGTGCTAAGTCAGTGAAAAGTCTTAAGTTGTGCTAAGTCAGTGAAAAGTCCTGTGCTAAGTCAGTGAAAAGTCATAAGTTGTTGTGCTAAGTCAGTGAAAAGTCTTAAGTTGTTGTGCTAAGTCAGTGAAAAGTCTTAAAGTAATCGTTCCCAGACCCATTTTTTCTTTGCATAATTATGTTGAATGTTCATTCAAAATACCTAATCCACAAAAAATAATTAATTTCCACGCCTTATTTCCCTAAAAACATGACTTTTGTAAAACGCGCGGGAAAAACAACAGCCCTATTCCAGCCGTGGCACGAAACTTGCTGGTGACGTCACATTACCTGGGCTCCCAGGCCAGCCCTATACAAATACACGGAGACTGAGAAAAAAATATAGTACTTGAAGAATTTTGGGTGTTTCTGATATATTTTTTGTGCGATATGGCATATACTTGCATCCTGATGGGTGCAGCAAGAAAGCTGTGCCTTTCCCGAGAGCTTAGCACCTATTTCCAAGCTATACGGCGAAGATATATGTGTGCAGACGTCTGGAGCGGCGGGTGTGCCGCGCGTTGAGCACACCGTGCGGCACACCCGCCGCTCCAGCCGTCTGCACACATATATCTTGCCGTATAGCTTGGAAATAGGTGCTAAGCTCTCGGGAAAAGCACAGCTTTCTTGCTGCACCCATACAGGATGCAAGTACAGGGAAGTCCCGAAGATACGAGCAGTTAGGTTCCACCTGGCATACTCGTAAAGCGAAATCTCGTATAACAAAACACATAACTAATGGTAAAATATAGGTTTGGTTCCAGGACCCCACCAATTTAAAAAAAAAAAAAAAAAAAAAAAAAATTTCAAGCTAAAATAAACTATAGCAAATACAACAAACACACAGCGTCTATATTACCCACACTGTACTACCTATTCTGTAGAAAAAACATTCTGAAAGAGAAAATAGCACACAAAATAATATAACTGCACATTAATTAACATAAAACATGCATAACAAGCAAAAAAGACGTTGTAATGTAGAGGACGCTGCGTGATACAAGAGAAGGTAGTGTAGTGGTCCCAAGGTTGGGGCCGCACACCTGGTTAATTACCCCTAAAGGTCAGGCTGCGCCATATGCTTAATTACCCTTCAGGTCACGCCTTGCTAGGGGTGACCTGACTGCGGTCCCAAGGTCGGGGCCGCACACCTGCTAATTACCCCTAAAGGTCAGGCCGCACCATATGCTTAATTACCCTTCAGGTCACGGCTTGCTAGGGGTGACCTCACTGGAGTCAACCAAATCCCCCTTTGTCCAGCCTGGGAGTGGTAGGGAGCGCATTTGGAACTTGATAATTTTACTCACCCCAGTTTGAATGTCGTATCATTGGATTTTCGATCTCGTATATTGAAAATAGACCCTAATTTACACATCTCGTATCATCGGATTCTCGTATACCGAATGCTCGTATAACGGGACCTCCCTGTATATGCCATATTGCACAAAAAAATATCAGAAACACCCAAAATTCTTCAAGTACTAATTTTTTTCTCAGTCTCCGTGTATTTGTATAGGGCTGGCCTGGGAGGCCAGGTAATGTGACGTCACCGAGCCGTGGTCCGTCGTCTGCTGGTCGTCAGTTCTGTTTTGAGAGCTCGGGGAATTTACAGGTTTTGAATGCGGATCATTTAAAAACGGGTGACTGGATGCAAAATTGACAACATATTGTTGACATACTCGATAATGGCTATATTTTGACTGCATTAAATCAGGAATGATGAAATGGTCTGGACGATTACTTTAAGTTGTTGTGCTAAGTCAATGAAGTCTTAAGTTGGTGTGCTAAGTCAGTGAAAAGTCTTAAGTTGTTATGCTAAGTCAGTGAAAAGTCCTGTGCTAAGTCAGTGAAAAGTCTTTTTAAGTTGTTGTGCTAAGTCTGTGAAAAGTCTAAGTTGTGCTAAATCAGTGAAAAGTCTAAGCTGTTGTGCTAAGTCAGTGAAAAGTAAGTTATTGTGCTAAGTCAGTGAAATGAAGCAATCGTATATAAGTGATGAGTTCTGTCTCTGAGTTCTTGCTGTTCCGTATCTCCAGAACCATTATGATAATGCACCACAAGTCACAAGTCACTGCAGCACAACACCTGGACACAAGTGATTAGGGTTGGTGGTGAGGTAACATGCAATGAACCACAAGTATTATATTCTTTATATTTCGCTCTTCTTTCTTCTTTGTTTTAACCCCTTGAGGCCCAGAACGTAATTTCCATTGTAATTGGGTGCCATTAGACGATTTTTAGTGACTATAAGCAATATTTTCTAGATATAACCTGTTTAGTATCCTTGTCGACTAACTAATTTGGTATATTAAGTGACTTCATAATTTTATGGCTCGACAACATACAAATTTTTATAGCAAAGGAAATATCTGGTTTTTGAAGGGGTTAACTGTTACTTTCAGAGGATTAGGTGGTGTAGCGGCTAAAGTACTTGTCCAGCAGCTCAGCCACCAGGTTGTGAGGGTGGGTAGCACAACCTGGTGCTGATCAGTCTATACCTTGTCTTTGCCCTGCTGTGGTAATAATTTCAATAAGCTTTTGGGTTCAGCTAGAGTGACGGCTAGACTCATGAATCCTTCCTGGTAATTGTTCACCTTCTCCGTGGAGATATATGCCACTTATACTGGTTTTTGTACTTGCATCTCGAGTCTAATATGCAACACTAAATTTGCTCCGATTTGGAAAGCGACCATGTTTTTCGGCATGGAGGATTATAGTCAATTTTTTTAACAAGGCAAAAATTCCATACTATTTTAAGGTCTCATGCTTAAAATTATGCCTATGTTTACCTGATAATATGGTTAACTATGATAAAATACAGCTGAAATGTAAAAGAAGCGTAGTATTCTCTTCTCCTGGCATCAAATAT
Source organism: Chionoecetes opilio (assembly GCA_016584305.1). Lineage (NCBI taxonomy): Eukaryota > Metazoa > Arthropoda > Malacostraca > Decapoda > Majidae > Chionoecetes > Chionoecetes opilio. The sequence continues at coordinate 31,621 of JACEEZ010005461.1, read as the reverse complement.
CAGTCAGTAAGCAGCAAGGGGTCAGGATTTTTCACCTCATTAAAAAAAATAGACTATAGAGTTATGCATCCTGTGGTGACGAAGATCATTCTTGTGTTCATGTGTTCTCTTAAGGATTCCATGTGGTCATGCAGATGTAAATCACTTGACAGCCAGAACATGGAATTTTGTTGACCAACCACCGGGAAGGGTCTGTGAATCAAACTAAAGCCACGAACTTATCAACACAGCAAGGTGAAGAAAAGGCACTCACTATAGTCACCACACGTAAAGTTGGCGAAAATGGTGTCCCTTCACTCCCCCCTTCTGAACGCATGGGATTGGCTGAGGTGTTGGGTGTTGGGTGAGAATGCCTTACACCAATATCCACCCTAAAGCCCCAACACCCAACACCTCAGCCAATCCTGTGCGTTCGGAAGACGGCAGTGAGGGGGCCCAATTTTTGCTAACTTAACGTGCAGCGAGTATAGTCAGCATACGAGTTACACTTTACTAACTGTTGGCCGAGCCGCTAGAATTGTAGATAATATGCTGCACCACCTAGTCTGACCAACCTTTCTGAAGGATGGCAGCCAAAACGTATGAGAAATGAAGTGCTTCACTTTTGCTTCACTACGTGTTTTCTCGCCACCAACCTCACTCCATTGTTTCATGACGTCAAGGTAGTTATGTTGATATATATTGTGCCTGCAGATGAACTGAAAGATTTTGTGGTTAGTTTATTGTGTCTACTTATGCAATCCCATATTTTATCATAAGTTTACTCTACATAAATGTGGAGATCATGGAAGATTGTCATGAATATTGAACAGTTACGAGTGAATGCCATGGAACAAATGTGATGCAAATATTTGAAGCCTTGAAGATTCTTGGTGACAGCCTTAGATGACCACCCTTGCTTGGCGGTCATATCATATCACATCAAATCAGCATGTGATGAGGTTATAGAGTCACTCCCATCACTGAAGTCGTCAGTTACTGTCTATGGCATTGTCTAAAAAGTCAGAAGCTAAGGAATCAAAAGATAAGCAACAAAAGGCCATCTATTCATTGAAACTTAAACTTACAACAAAGCAGCCACTAGCCAAGCACTGTATCAGTCACGTTGTATTCTGCCATAGATATGATATGTTTGGCATAAGAAATGTATGTATAGTCGATGAATAAGGGATAGCCATTTATGTGATTTATGTGCATAAGTGTAAGTAGCTATGAGGAAAGGTTGTCAAAAACCCATGTGTACAGTGAGGGAGGATGGTAAAGTTAAAGATGGGAGCATAGTCAGCATACGTTAAGCTGCACGTGGCATTAGTCCCATTGAGGGAGGATGACCACTGTTTAAATGCAGGAAGAGTCAATGGTTGTGTTCAGCCCTTAGTATATAAGAATATCCTTCCGTAGATGTTTCCATAGATAGATTCCATCCCTCACCGTTTCACTCTTCTCTCTAACCCTTCCCTTTTTTATGGTTTGCCATAGTGCCATATGACCTCTGATGTCTGGCACATTTCCCCCTTTTTGGCATTAAATCAATCAATCCATAGTTGTGCAGAGCTTGGGAAGTGTGAAACTCAGGGACGCACAAAACATTGTCGTGTTCACATTCCGATGATAAGGGATAGAAACAATGGTTGTGCCGCTGAATGATGCTGTGTACCAGGGTAGTTAAAATAGGGTGTGCTGTTTTTATTTACTGTTATGACTGACGATACTATACGGGAAGCAGTGCATTTTTTAAGCAAATATTACTGGGCAACATTCTTTGGATATCCAGAAAGGTAAAGGCCTACCTGTTAAAATATAATTTTTTGGATACATCAACTTAACCCTTTTGTATGTTGTGTATAAATAAAGATCCTATGCAGTAATAAGAGTGCACTTCTGGATCTAACACACAGATAAGATAAATCATTGTATCCAGGAAGTATTTTATGAACAAATATCTTGTCGCCCAGTAGCTTAAAATTGTTCTTACTGGGCGACAGTTTTCCATCACTGGGAGACATTTTAGTCGCCCAGTTGTGATGTAAAAAAATGCACTGAAGGGAAGGGAAGGTATAGTTTGGTAGGTGAGGCAAGCGAACATTAGCATGAAAGTTAGATGTCATTATTCTATGAGGAGAGATGTCAGAGTAATGGTTGGTTATCTGTTTATACATTTCTCGAGTGTGTGTGAAATAGAAAAAGGAATGATTCCGTCGATCTGGGGATGACATGATGTAAAAGATCAGTGAATGAACTCCCTACCGTAGATAACACTAAAAGTCGCCAGGACAATGTTTCTTTTTTATTTACAAACGTTTGGTGGCGTTCATACTTACATTTCTACATCCATGATTTCAAGAAAGTGAAAAGGGCCTATCTGAAGAGTCTGTGTCATTTTGTGTCTTCATCTGTGTCATATTATGGCTATAAATGAACAAATTACCAAAATATCACCCGAGTGGCGACCTTGGTAATGGCTACACTAAAGTCGCTAGCTAGTGTTTATGTCCTCCCGCCCAAAAGGCGATGAGCTGCTGTCTGTCGTCGCGTGAAAAAAAAAAAGTTGCAAAATTTGAAACAGTTTATACTTGCAGATACAAAGCATAGAACAATACTGAAACAGGGTAGATTATACAGTCATGATATAAACTACTGTGTATCATCTTCAGTGGCACATACAAATCAGTAGTGATGCTATAATTCGTAATATATGGCACCTGGCGACAGACATTAGTGCAGGTGGCGACTGCCGGTATAGTGTTATCTACGGTAGATTTGTGTGTATTGGTTTGGTTATGTGGTACAGCAAAATACTTAGGAAGATAACTCCAGTTCCCACATCTACTACCGTGACAGTCAACCATCACATCTATTGTGCTACATTTATACAAGTATTTTGACTGTGTAACATGCTGACACAGACATATCGTGCTCTGATAGGGAATTTTGGATTAGTATTTCAAGGTTCATTCACTACATCAGGGAACACCTTCCTTTGATCAAACCTTAAATCTGTCTCAGAAGGATTTGATGGTGTTATTTTGATTGAACAGTAACTAAACATACATGATTTTTAGTTTTTTTGTGAGAGGAACAGAGGTATTTTTTTTGTACACAGAAGAACGGTGTAAAGGTAAAAAATCCAACTCTTACCATTTCTAGGGAGAGACATGAAAGATCAAGACCAGATTTCAGACCTATTGAGGTTATTAATTAAGAATGTGCAGTTTCCCTCGTGCCAGGGATACAGGGGAGGAAATTTTACGGAACACTGTGTTGTAAAATATGGTGGAGCAATACAGACATAAATTTGCCACATCAAGGCTTTGTCGGGAGGCTTTGTGGCAGTGTTAGCAGAAGTGTGTCCCTTGAAAGGAGAAGTGCTGTGGCTCGGCAACGACTACCCGGAAGTTACTCTTGAAAATATGAATATCAAGAAAGCTGTTAAATGTACAAAATAATGTAAATAAAATAATGCTGCCACATATGGAGTGCCTTATTCATTTAGGCCTGGCATTATTTTGAGAATATAAAAGAAGGTGGGACAAGTGTGGGACAGAGTGGCCGTAATGATCTGTTCGTCGACACCAAAAGTCATGATCCCGAGCGAGCGCAAAAGTGCCGTCGTCCCAGAGTAGCCGTCAATGCCTCACCGCCAGTCATGGGTAGGTGGCTGGGAAGTCTTCACGCATCATGGTGCCTAGGATAAGTCTGTCGTGGTGGATCAATGCATCTAAGATCAATTGAAGTAACCGGCCAGCTTACATCCACCTGAATACTTCAATGCAACTGTTCTTCTGCTAAGGTCTGCCACAAGCCTCTCTGCAAGAACCTTTATGCCTCAATGAAAGCCTCCACGTCTGCCTCAGTCTTACCTGTGCCTCCTTATGCCCTGCTCTGCTCTCTCTTTGGATGATTATCTGCAATCTTTGCTTGCTATAGTCGGACCGGCTTACACTGGCAGTCCGGGTGGAGTCGCCCGAGTCCTCCAGCTGTAAGATATTTAAGTTAAAATTGTATCAGTACGTGTATATCTCTTTTGTGATTAGTTTTACAAATATCACAAAAGTTTAGCTCAATTATTTTCAATATGTGGCAATAGCGCATTCTTGAGTGTCCCGCCCAGACTGCCAGTGTAAGCCGGTCCCACTATAGTTGTGATCAGGTTTCATAGTCTTTAACCGAGTGTGTAAATGTTGTTGCTTAATTTGTTTACTCATTTGATAACTATGACACAAATCAGGGACTTAAGTTTTGGATGATTAATTATTAGAAGATCAATTCAGCTTTATTAAGATTATTATGATATGATTAATGATAAATCAATAGTATTATATTTAATATTAATATTACATTATCATTAATATGATATTATGATTAAAGTCTTGTAGGGAAGCTAGAGTTCAGAATTTGTAATCGTGTGTGTGTGTGTGTGTGTGTGTGTGTGCGTGTGCGTGTGCGTGTGCGTGTGCGTGTGCGTGCGTGCGTGTGCGTGCGTGCGTGCGTGCGTGTGTGTGTGTGTGCGCGGGCGCGCGTGTGAAACATTTGGATGGAAGCTATGAAGAAGGGTTTTATAGGTGATTTTTTGGGTGTGATGTGAGTAAAAAAGTAATTTTGCAATGTTATTGCCACTTCAGGTGACTCACACACATAAAAGTAACACCATAAATGGGAATACAGGGATACCTTGGAACTCAAACATAATTAGTTCCAGGAGGATGGCAGCTCAAATTCCAAAAAATTCGATTTCTAAAGTAATTTTTTCATTACCAAGTTTACCCTAATTTGGTAATGGAAAACACAAAATGGCAACCCTGATTATGCCACGGCGTTTGTTTGAATTTCAAGAAAGCGTTCGAGTTCTAGAGCAAAATATTTAAAAAAATTGTTAAAATTTCAAGTTGTTTGAGATAAGGGGCATTTGAGTTCCAAGGTATCCCTGTACTTGCTGTCCTGCTGCTGATGATCTGGGTGTACAGCATTTACTGTACATCCTTGATTCATTTGCCAGGCTGTAAAGAAATGTACAAACTTGCAAAATTTTAAGATCTGGTGTATATGAGGAAAATACTGGTAGCTGTGTTGTTAGTGGGTGACGGGTTGTGATGAGAGTGTGGGAGGAAAACAACAGGAAACTAGTACGAATTTCATTATTTGTATTAGTATTTCATGTTGAGCAATGTAGACCACATAGTCTGCACTGTATCTTGTTTTATGTAGTACACAGGCATTAAAATACATCAGGATATATCTAGAAGTTAAAAGGGTAAAATACATGTAGATATAGACATTTTTAATCCTGAGCTGCAAAAGAAAACAATGCTGCACTAAGATTTGCTTTGTTTTGCAGCAACCTTTGTTAGGGTGTCACAGGGCAGAACTAAGTGGTAATGGTAGTGGTGTCTGTGTTGTGTTGTGTGTGTGTGAGTCTTGAGGTGTGGAGTCAAAACAAGGATAGGCCTGTTGAGGAAGGGATTTTGGTGTTCCTTACTAACCCAACCCATTTTAGCTATTAGAGTGAGGCAGTGAGTGCATTGATGTGTATGCTGTAGCTCACTGCTGTGTGGAGATTGAAGGGAACCTATTGACTTGCAGGGAATCTTAAAGAAGTGCCCACAATAGCCGTGGAGTCCCCTGTGCCCACACCTTCCCCTCAGCCCTCACCTGAGCCACCCGCCAGACAGCAGCCCCCCCTGCCTGACTCCCAGCCCCCCACCGCCCCCCTCACCTTCCCCAACTTGACCCCCATCACCCTGCCGGGTCAGAATGCACCCACCTGGGGCAGCTCCTCCCCAGACTCTGCCCTCACCCGGTCGTTGTCAATGTCAAGCAACAGTGGCAGTGGTGCCAAAGACTCGCTGGCCAGTCATGAGGAATCTTCACCCGAGCCAATCCCTGCCAAACGGAGGGTGTTGCCCGAACCCCCAGTCAAGGCCAGCCCCCCCACCCCCCTGAACTCCTTCACCACTAGGAAGGGGAATGAGACACCCACTGAGCCTGTCCCATCATCCCCCAAGATATATCCCACAAAGACTTCTTCCACCAAGGGCTCACAAGACTCCCTGGCTCCCACTAAGCCTTCACGCACTGCCAGGTCCACCAGCCTGACAGAGTCCCCAGCAATCACTGCCATGCTGCTTCAGGCCCCAGTGGCACCCAGCAAGAGCAGGTCTCTCAGCACCTCTTCGACCCCAAAGGGTCACGAGCAGGGCATGTTTTCCCCCACCACAAAGGAGCCTAAAGGGAAGGGCTTTGCGCTAGCAGCCCTGGCTGCAGCCTCCTCCAAGTTGTCCATCATTGACAGTGAGGCCGCCCAGTCAGCTCCCTCCTCCAGGCACAGCTCAGGGCAGACCAATGGCAGTGTCGAGGTCTTCCTTCCCCCTACTCCTCCCACACCCAGTGCCTCTGTGTTCAGCTTCAGCTCTGATTCTGGAACACCTTCTGCCTCAAACACTCCTAAAGAGAATAGTTCTAACCCCTCCCCCGCCCTCACCTCCTCCTCCTCCTCAAGACGAGGCACGCCGGGTCTGGCGGAGCGGCCGGGGGCTGCTGTGGTGCGCTCAGGCTCCCTCCATGAGAAGCCCACCAGCCCGCCCGTCCTGGATGAGTGGGAAAGGAAACTGTATGGCAGGAATGCTAGTGAGTAGGAGTGACAGCGTTGTGGTTCCTCCCTCCTGTGTTCCTCTTCCTGCTTCTATAGCGTCACACACTTTTATCCTCTAAATAAATGTAGGAACACTGACACACAGCTTTGAAAGAAATTCTATTTATTTTATTACTTAATGCATGGGACATAACTTTCCAATTATGGTTCTCAGCCTTGATTTTCATTATTTCTGTCATGTTATCCAAATGGTGGGTTGGTGTTTGCAGGGAAGTAGTTTGGAGTGTCAGGTGTGAGGGTGAGGGTGCTTGATTTGCCCTGAGCTGACATACTTCCCCGACCAGTGCAGTGTTGGGACCTAGAGGCTGACAAGGATGTAGAGCCATGATGATCAGTTAGAGGCTGGACAACAGTCATAGAGAACCAAAGAGCACCCAGGAATGAATACTTTAAAACAGAATGCACAGATTTTGTAAACTGGATGAATGGCAAATAGTTTCTAGTTTATGCTGCGTTATGAGTATTGTTGTTGATATACAAAATAACTAACTCAAATGAGGGTCTTGTGTTGTCTATATTCAGTTATTGTTGAACTGCATTTGATAATGGAATGTTATTACTCAACCACCTTTTTATTTGGTCTAGATTAGATTTGCCACATCTCTAAACTACTACCAGCTTTTCGACTTTTAGCTTACATACTTGAGGATGCATTTACTTTGTCCCATCTTAGTCTTTATTGTCAGCATGGTAGACTAAGAGTGAACAAAGTAATAATTTTGTTCCTAGAAGTCCATGCAGTGAGGGAGAGAGAGCACTGATGATGTCCCTTCTGCTCTGTATTTGGAAACTGAAATGCATGATTTAGCATTAACAGCCTGTCTGCTTTATTGAGAGTGTGAGAGATGACTCCCACTGTGACACTCCAAACACACGCCCAGACACACACTCTTTGGTGGGGTTTTTTGCATGGAGCCGTGGTGTGTTTGCTTGCTTTGGGTTTTGTACGTACCATGATGTGTTTGCTTGTCTTGCATTTTGTGTGTGTTATAGAATGGTTTGATCTATTTCTTGGATGTTTTCCAGCCAGTGCAATGCTGAGGAAAGGTAATGTATGGCTGTTGATTAATTTCTCTTCCCTTCCTCTTGTTCTTTCTCCTTCACTGTCGACCTTCTTTTCTTTTTTGAAAGTTTTTCTTTGCTTCTTTTGGTTCCTTCCTTCCTTCCTTCCTTATTTTCCCTTGTCTCATCACTGTTATGAAATACATAAAGATGACTTTTTTGAAATTAATTTCTTCAACTGTTGTGTTTTAGGTGCCTAGGAACCTTCACTCTAATGAATTTTTTACTCTGCTGCTGGCAGCATTAAGGGATCTTCTGTCTTCCCTGATACAAAAGGAACTTAGAACACAATTGCGCACTTAACTATTTTCACTCAATTTGGCACATACCCGGGTGGAGTCCATTCCAAACATCTACATATAAGCAGTCCATCCACTCGTCCCCTTCTTGTTTTATGTCAATCCACTCAGAGTACTTCAATAATTTGGTGACACATCCTTCCTAATTCTGAATTCATATTGTTGTCTATCTTTCAGTAGTACCCCTTCCTTCCCTTTCCAAGCATTCTGTTCACTTTTTCTTTATGATTTTTCTACAAATTTTACATAATGTTTGTGTGTGTGCACCTATTAGCATGCTTGATAGCTACGTACTGGTGGGGCAAGTAGTGGTTTGTGTACTTGTCGGGGTGGGTTGGGGTGAACGTTTTGTTTGTAAGTGGACTGTAGTTACAATGGCCATTTTCAAAGGTGTAGTTTCTTATCTAGTTTAGTCAAATCCATATACTTTCCTGGACACATGAAACTTTGTACTGTAAGTGTAATATTATTTTTTGCTTCCATTGGTTGCCGAGATGCAGAAGTAGTGTAGACATGTGTACAAAAGGACATAAGAATAAGGACATAAGACACATAGAACATAAGGAAACATATCACTGAGGAGGAAGACCAGCTAGGGATCACCAGGGCATTGTTGCAACAGACTGAAGCATGCTAAAGTCTGCTTCCAACCTTTCATAGATAATTTCATTGGTGTTGTCTCATCTCATCTGCATTATGATATACATACACCTACACCACACCTACCTATACCTATACACCTTTACCTCACTTAACGCAACAGTTATGTTCCTGGTAAATCTTCAATTAAGCAAAAAATGAGTTAAACAAATCATAAATTTCCTTTGATTCTTCCACTGATTTATTGAAATTTAAGAACAATCTTGTGCATAACTTCAATTTTTCTTTTTCTGTGTTAGATGAATTTTGCTCCTTTTTTTTTGTAACTGAATTTCCATAAAGTGCAGTTGCGCTAAACAAGGTAAAGGTGTTCATTTAACCCTTTGACATGCCAGTGAAGATTTTTGGTGTCGCCCACTAATGAAGGTACTGCATCATCAGTACTGTACTGTACAGCAGTGCTGAGGGTTCATCAGTACTGCTGGATTGACCTACACACACACCAGGTTTGAGCCCTAAACCAAAATGCAGTATTTTAGCGGTATTCATTGCGTGGCTTGCGAGTCACAGGCAGCCCGTGGCCACTCAGGCGGCCCGTGGCCACTGACCCTGTAACCACGTGACCACTCAGTTTGTGGCTCAGAAAATTGTATCGATACAAAAAATTATGAAGGAAATTTTAAAGTAAGAGCGAATATCTTATGAATTTCTTTTTTGGGGGCATATTTTACCGAATGAAAGTGTAGTATTTTTGTGAGTCTTGAATTCAAATCACCATTTATTTTTCATTATTATTTTTTTCATCATATGATATATCTTAACTCTTAAAGTTTCAAAATTAGATTAAATTTAATTCTCTAATAAGTATTACCTGCTACAAGTCATTGAAATAAAACTACAATGGGCTGCTTGTGGGCGTGGGTACAGTACTGTACAAGCCACAGACATTATCATCATCTTGCCTCAGGTCAAAGGGTTAAATATAACTGTCATGTTTTGCTGAACTACAGAAGGTTTTATAGATATGTACTTCCATTGACACATTTGTAAATATTAGCTACAGATTCTTTTCATAGCAACACACTCACTCAAGACTATTAGGAGTTGAAATTTCTTTAGTGTTTATAATTGCCGAAATGACACGATAAGTAAAAAAAAAAATCTCTTAACTAAAAACTAGAGTGTAGTTGTAGGACAGCATTTTATTGCCACAATATACACCACAAAACAAATGGAAACTGAGGAAACTGACAATGTAGTATCACAGCATGACTGTCATCCACTCACAAGCAGACACACATCAAAACTTGCTTCTTTGCCACAGCTGAGGAAAACTGACACACACATCAAAACTGTAGCTACGCTTATTGCCAAAGGTTAGGAAAGTTGAGTTATGGGTCTAGCATGGGCAATGTCAGCAGGCGTTAACCTTCCTTCCCCTGCAGTCGGGAGCATGGAAAACATGACCCACTCGGACAGTCGCTCGTCTCTGAACACCTCGCAGTCCAGCAGCACACAGGATCTCCACCGCATTGACGAACATCGCTCCAGGTATTGTGCTTTGCTGTATTTACCTAGTTGTGTTTTACAGGGCCTGAGCTACATTCATGGGGTCCCATCTCCGTATCTACATTTATTCAGTCTTTCTTCCAACTGGTGCACATTCTTTGCTGATATTGCCTCCTCATTTAGTCCATTCCAAACTTCTACATTTCTATGAGGGAAGCTGTACTTCTTTGTTGTTGTTCAGGCGTCTCCTTTTTCCTAATTTTTTTGTATGTCCTCTTGTGTATCGACTTTCTCTTTGCTTCCGAGTCAGTAGTCTCTCATTGTCTGTTTCTTCCATCTTAGTTATCAGTTTAAAAATTGTTATCAAGTCTCCTCTTTCTCTTCTTTGCTTAAGTGTTGGTAATTTTATCTCTTTCAACCTTTCCTCATAAGTAAGTTCTTCTAGCTCTGGTACCATATTTGTTGCCTTTTTTGCCTCTTCTGTTCTCATCAATTTCCATTTCCCTTTGTATTTCCAGACTCGCTGTGTATCCTTAATGACTTCTTCTCAGACTCCTTACATGCCCTATATTTTCCTCGTGGGCTTTATTCCTACACACCCCAAATATCTCATCGTACGTGATCTAGTTAGCAGTCATATCCAGGTAGTATGCTCTGCTACCCTGTACTTTATAGCTGTAACTTCCCTTCACACACACACACACACACACTCTTTCCTCATTACAAGTATTTGTTTCAGTTTCCCCAGGTATAGCAATCCCTCTTGAATTAAATTAGCCATGAATGCAAAAAACTTAATGTGCTTCATTATTAAGGTTGTCAAAATTTCATTGCATTCTAATTTGCGTGACACATTACCCTTTTTTTTTTGCATTACAATCAATCAATCTAATTTGCGTGAGTGTTGCAGGTTTCCGGAAACGAAGGTTTTGACGCTGGAGCGCAAGCAGAAAGATGACGGAGAGGAGGGAAGCGAGAGTGAGAAGCAGAAGAAGAGGAAGGGCAAGGGTGGTGGCCTCAAGGCAAAGCTGTTTGGGAGTGAGTGTTTACCTGGCTGTGTTTTACAGGGCCTGAGCTACGATCGTGGGGTGCCGTCTCCGTATCTACATTTATCCAGTCTTTCTTTCAACTGGTGCACATTCTTTACCGATATCACCTCATTTAGTCCATTTCAAACTTCTACATTTCTATGAGGGAAGCTGTACTTCTTTATGTGGAGTGTTGGGATACTTAAGTGTTATGCTGTGTACAGTCAATTTTTTTTTTACAAGGTGAAAATTCCATTCTATCTTAAGGTTTTATGTTTAAAAGTATGCATATGATTACCTGATAATATGGTTAACTATGATCAAATACAGCTGAAATGTAGAAGAATCGTACTATTCCCTTCTGGCATTAAATATCATTTAGTAAGCAGCAGTCAGGATTTTTTACCTCGATAAAACAAAACTGAGAACAGTACAGTATAGTGATTTGATTTACATTCGTACATGTTGGAAAAGAAAACTAGTCCACATTGAATTACAGTGTGATTGTGATATACGAGCATTCATCAAACAAAAATGTGATGTACTAGACTGATGAATTTGCTTCTTTATTAACTGTACAAGCAATATTTACTTGATGATACGAGAATGGTGATACATGCCTGCTTATTTTTCAATATATTTGAGACCACATAATCTATAAATAATTTAATAAAGCACCATCTTTTGTTGTGTATCTAAAAGTGGCAGCTATTGATAATGAGCATCATGTCTTCTTGCTAGTGACTCGTACTACAAGACTAATAATAACCTTGTGTTTCCTCAGGCAGCAAAGAGCGGATTGGAGAGGAGGATGGACGGGTAGTGGAAGGAGGGAATGACCGCATGCCCCACGCCCCCACGCGGCAATCCCGGCTGCCTCAGGAGATACATGACAAGTTTGCCGGGAAGTCTCGGGAGGTGAGCTTCTTAAAGTAATTTTGTCTAATACGGTGGAAACTATTCTGCTAAAATACATTTTTTGCACCATCCCATCCATTAATCACCATCGCTATTGTTTTGTGCATTTTGAAGTGGAAAAGAAATAGCCCACAAATCTCTTTATACTCTCCAAGTTTTCCTCCTAAATCTAAAACCAATTCCCTTTTCTTCATCTTGAGTGCCAGCCAGCATTGATTACTACACCATACTTACACCATACAAGACACCTCCCAAACTAAATTGGCCCACCCCCCCTTTTTATATTCTCTTACTGTCTTCTTTATGGGGACTGACAATTAAACAGGCTTTTTGTTACTTTTTTTTTTTTGCCCTTGGCCAGTCCTTTGTGATGTAAAAAAAAAAAAAAACTTAACCCTGTCCCTTTCTCAGGACCTGATGGAGACTATAGTGCACCTGCAGGCCAACCTTGAGAAGAACGTGCGCCACACGCGTGACCTGGAGGACTACATCGACGACCTCCTCCTGCGTGTGATGGAGACTACGCCGCAGATCCTGCAGGCCGCTGCCATCAAGAGCAAAAACAAAGTGAGTGGAAGCATATAAGTCTATAAAGAAGTAAGGTCGAGTGCTGTCCATTGATGTAACTCACTCTTGCTCACCCCTCCTTCCCATTTGCTCACCCTTCCTTCCCATGGTATCAGGAAATATTCACAGATGGATGAGTAGGTCTGTACAAAGAAACGGGGTCGATTGGTGTCCATATTTGTAACCCACTTAGATCCTACAGGCTGCTGCCATTAACCTCTTCGCGCCCAGATATTTCCTTGGCTATAAAAAATCATATGTTGTCAAGCCATAAAATAGCGAAAAGTAACTGAATTCACCAAATTAGTTAGTCGACAAGGATACTAAACAGGTCATAGCTATAAAATATTGCTTATATTCACTAAAAATTATGTAATGGCACTCAAATTACAATGGAAATTACGTTCTGGGCCTCAAGGGGTTAAGAGCAAAAACAAAGTAAGTGGGTCTGTATAAAGAAGCAGGGTCAAGTGCTGTTCATAAAGGTTAAAGTAAATAAAGGTCAAGTGCTGTTCATAAAGGTTAAAGTAAATAAAGGTCAAGTGCTGTCCATAAAGGTTAAAGTAAATAAAGGTCGAGTGCTGTCCATAAAGGTTAAAGTAAATAAAGGTCAAGTGCTGTCCATAAAGGTTAAAGTAAATAAAGGTCGAGTGCTGCCCATAAAGGTTAAAGTAAATAAAGGTCGAGTGCTGTCCATTAAGGTTAAAGTAAATAAAGGTCGAGTGCTGTCCATTAAGGTTAAAGTAAATAAAGGTCGAGTGCTATTATCCATTAAGGTTAAAGTAAATAAAGGTTGAGTGGTATCCATTAAGGTTAAAGTAAATAAAGGTCGAGTGCTAGCTATTAACCCTTAACAAGCTAAGGGTATGCTTTATACACCTAAGCCCTGGGCGAAGGGTATGGTCATTTTGACGACCCTTGCAAAAATTGATAAAAACTACATCAGCGTGTAGGGAATGTTGTAGCGCACCCGGCCATATATATTTGACCCCCCAAAATATGTCTTGGGGGTGGGGGGGCGGTCCGTAGTTGAAAAATGTGGCGCGAACTGCATCGTATGGCTAGATTGGTGTCACGCGGCGAGATTTCCCGGGCGAATATCCACCCGTATACGCTATGGGTTAGAGCGTAATATCGCGTATATCTCGTATGCGCTCGCATATGCTCTCGCATATCTCAAGTTGCCATGTTGTACTGCACACACACCAATTTGTAGCCGCCTGGGTTAAAGCCCACGGTTTTGGTATGCCTTTAAAAACCCCGCTCTTAAGAGGCCACCCGCAGCCCACCAGAGAAACCTCTTAAGAGGCCACCCGCAGCCCACCAGAGAAACCTCTTAAGAGGCCACCCGCAGCCCACCAGAGAAACCTCTTAAGAGGCCACCCGCAGCCCATGGGTTAAGGTTAAAGTAAATAAAGGTTGAGTGCTGTCCATTAAGGTTAAAGTAAATAAAGGTAGAGTGGTGTCCATAAAGGTTAAAATAAATAAAGGTCGAGTGCTGTCCATTAAGGTTAAAATAAATAAAGGTCGAGTCCTGTCCATAAATGTAACACACTCTTGTTCCCTCTTCCCTCCCATGGTATCAGAGGAAATATTCACAGATGGCCGCAGGATTAACTTACTGGATGTAAATAGCGAATCGTTACAAACATTGGTTTGTTTAGCTAGCTAGATGTCATTATCGGTGTGCTATAATGGCAAGATTATATTTAATTTACACCCAAACCTCAGTTATTGCGCCTAATTGGTACCCCCAGAGTGCGCGATAGCCATACTGAGGAACTTATGGGAGTAATTTTTATTGGTGCCTGTGTGCTGCTGAACTAGAGTACCCATTTTCTGCATTCATTGACACTTTTACCGAACAATTTCCACTGAACGCAAATATGATATAATAATAAACAATGAAACATTACAAAATCAGATGATATTCATATTACTGGGATATATCAGAGTTTTATGAATTTGTCCGCCCAAATGATTTGTCCGGGGAATGCAGTGTTTGGGTTAGAGGGGCTGTGCTGTAAGTACACTTATAGGGCAAGGAGTGCTATGCAAGGGTTTTGTGAAACATGATCTTATATGTCACAATATGTGATGCGCGATTATCCTGATTTATTGTTAATTTCCCCTCAAAAACTTGGGTTGACATACACAATTCTTATTAATGATTAATGATTTCTCACCAGTAATCAAGGATTAACTTATACAGAAGGAAGACTTATAGATGAGTATATGTGGAATCATCTATCCAAGGTTGATCACTAACCTAGCATGAATACTTTGATACTACAGGAGAACCTCATTTAACCGGCATTCAAAACAACGGCACTAATCGACCCAGGCTTTTTTTTTTTTTCCCCACTGATATACTCTGGAACTCTCTTCCTGTTTCTATTTTTCCACTTTCCTATGACTTACATCTTTTCAAAAGAAGAGTAACAAGACACCTCCCGAACTAAATTGGCTCACCCCTCTTTTTTATTTTATTCTCTTACTGTCTACTTTATAGGGACTGGCAACTAAGCGGGCTTTGTGTTACCCATTTTTGTTGTGCCCTTGGCCGGTTCCTTGTGATGAAAAAAAGAAAAAAAAAAAAAAAAGGGATTTTGGGCGATTCCATAAGAGTAACTCTCAAAACAACGGCAAAATGAGTTATCCGGCATGCGCTCCCCCCGTGGGTGCCGGATAAACGAGGTTCTCCTGTATAAACACTAATTTGAGAGTTATAAATAAGTGTGTTGTGTTGCAGAGCGTTTGGTACTGAAGGCTTGAGCAGTGAGGAGGTTTGTGCCGGTCTTGCCTGAGTGGCAGCCACTGTCCTCCGCCAGTCACTGGACTTTAAGAAAGTGGTGATGAAGAATGAAAACTGTCATTATTGTGCAATGCCTTCAATGAAGGATGTTAACTCGCAAGAGGAAATGATGGACGAGGAAAGTCCATCGCCAAACTTTTAGTGATATAACACAGATGGTAATGAGATGCCTTAACACAGTATCTTTTGTGATACATTATGAGAAGACAGGAACTCTCAGGGGTCTTTTGTAGACATGGACTATGGGTGAAGAGGGAGAATTATATGCTTATATAAATTGTCCAGAATGAAAAGGTACCGGGCTCTGCGACTCCCTGGTTTATTATGAGAAAAACCTTGTCTTCCATTGGTGTGCTGTTCTCACTTCCAGATACAGATGCAACTTTACTGTATTCCAATCATGAACATCTAACTAGGTGTATATAGGTGTGAAGGAGTCATGAGTGGTGAGGTAGTGTTGTGGTGTGCTGAGACGCATCACACAGGCTGCCGCATGTGGTGAGGGTGGAGGCTGGCTGGCCCAGTGCTGGAGTGGCGGGTGGAGAGAGAAGGAAGGTCAAAAGAAGGGCTTTGTCCAAGGTCAAATATTTATTCTTGAATTAAGTATTATGTATTGCCAAAATCAGCGGTGGCTGATAATGGTAGTAAATAGAATATATTAATATATTAAAAAATTCTAAAACAAAAATTTTTCTCAACTATGTCTCAAATATGAATATATTGCCAAAGGCATCTTCCCTAGACAAGGCTTATATTTTGCATATGTTAGTAAGGAATAGAAATTCACAATTTTAACAATATTTTGTACTGTTAGAGTAAATATTGTGAGATTTAGTTTTCAGTTGGGAGGGAACCGCCAGGAAATGTTAAAATAAATTATCCCTTTGTTTTTCCTTAGCTACGTGGTACTATGCAATATAATGAATTACTATCTGTGTTTTGGCCCCATCAGGCGGAGCAAAGTCACAGTCCCAGCATAGGTGTTTTGTGCTGTTTATTTCCTGCCATTCATGCAACTGTGTACCAATACACAGGTGTTGCTTCTCACGGCACAGTGCCATGTCTGGAGGTCAGGGAAAAGCTCACTTATTGCTGATGATAAACCTTATAGATATATGGTGATGAATGTTAAGCTGTGCAGTGCAGTTTTGATTCCTAGAAAGCCAACAACCATCGTGTGTGTGTGTGTGTTTAGTCAGCTTTCATGATTGATTGATTGATTTAATGCCTAAAAAGGTGAATGTGCCAGACCCAGCTTTCATGAGGTGAATCAAGAAGGGAAAAAGTGGCTGGTAGGGAAGATATGTAAATGCTACTGTTTGTGCCTTATTGACATTCCAAACCAACTGTGTTCATCCAGGAAATGTGTATACAAATATTAATATATACAGCTGAATATATATATAAATATATATGTATATTTTTTATAACCCCATACAATAATACATAATGTTCTTTACAAATTTAATAAGACTGATTATTAATCAGTGTAATATATATACAGTTCTAGTAAAAATAATGCGAGTGTGCAATGTTATGGTAAAGGATAGATAGTTGGAAGCGTATCATCAGCCGTCTAACCTTATAAAATGTTATGGGAAAAATTGACGTTAAACAGAAAGAAGAAGAAATGCTATGGTAAAAAAATATTGGGTGTTCTTGCGGGTGACGTATTTAAGTCAGAATAACAAACCCTTTATGATGTCACGGTATCTGTGAGGGGACGGAAGGCAGTGTTGGTCTGAATTTATACCAGTGTTTTGTGAGCTTCCACATGGAGGGTTTTTGTGTTGGATATCTCTGACCTTGAGTGTTTTGTGCTATTTTTGGGCATTATTTTTCTGTGCTTCTGATGGCCCTCATTTTCTAAGTAATTTTAATCCAGGTGTTTCGTGTATGGGTGGCGGAGGGATGCACAGGGAAGGTTGGGGCTTACAATGGAGGGGGGGGAGCACTAGGAGACATGGAGACAGTGTGTTGAAGAGGATCTGGCAGTATTGGGCATTGACGAAGTAGAGGCAATGGATAGAGATAGTTGGAAGCGTATCATCGGATGTCTAACCTCATAAGATATGGGAAAATCTGATGTTAAACAGAAAGAAGAAGGAGAGGAGCAGTAGCAGCTTTAAAGACTAATAAACTAAGTACCGTATTTGCCGGCGCATAAGACGCAGTTTTTTCCCTTAAAAAGGAATGCAAAGTTCACCCTGCGTCTAATGCGGCCATATTAGCGTATGAGAGGTCGGGCAGAGAATACAGAACAGCCGGTGGTGTATTACTAAAGGGGTCTGGAGTTATGTGTGTTGAGCAGTAGTCCACTGAGCACAAATTTGTAACTGTGTTATCAACAGTAATGCATAATACTGTTACGAAGGGCCTTGTTCGCTGCTACTAGCGAACAAGGCAAGGGTCCTTCGTCTCTACCTCTGGGGTCTCGCTGGTGGGGGTTCGACCCACGGTTCGGGTCGCCACGTCCTTTCCTCCCATTGGCCCAGAGAATGGGGGGGAACCGACGTGGTGATGGCCTGGCGGAGCAGGAGACAGTAGCAGAAAAACAGCTACGGCGGGTGGACAGGAGGATTACCCGCCCTGAAGGATTACCGTGACGGCTGTGCCTCACATTACCCGC
This sequence comes from Chionoecetes opilio, assembly GCA_016584305.1. Classification (NCBI taxonomy): domain Eukaryota; kingdom Metazoa; phylum Arthropoda; class Malacostraca; order Decapoda; family Majidae; genus Chionoecetes; species Chionoecetes opilio. The sequence continues at coordinate 13,545 of JACEEZ010005461.1, read as the reverse complement.
CCTGAAAAAGGCGCGTCTCCCTCTTCTGTTTGGAAGGGGGACGAGAGTGGCCCTGTGTTGGGCACGGCGTGGCCTTCAGGCTCAGTGGCGGCGACTGTGGGGTGGGGTCACGCCTCCAAGGGCGGCGCCCTTACGTGAGACTGACTTGTGTTGTGTTGGGTGAAAGACTGGGTGAATGTGTAGCGCGTGGTGATACACAAGGGTGCCGGGCAAGGGCGGCGCCCTTACGTGAGAGACAGTGACTCTGTTGTATGGAGGTCGTGCACGTGTGAGAGACAGTGACTATTGTGAGGAGGCCGTGCACGCGTGGGAGACAGAGACTCGAGTGTGGGCCTGCGGCGCCCCTGTGTGAGACAGTGACTCAGTGGCTCAAAGGGCGGCGCGCTTTGAGAGACGTTTGCCTGTACAGTGGTGTACATTGTGTTGGTGACTTTGTACATAGTAGAGTAGTGTGGGGGAAATAAAAGCCGTGCACAGCAGTTCAGTGTCTCCCTTCAGTCCTTCCCGTCTCCTTCCATTGCCCTGAGCCGTTAGTGGTGGTGTGACGAAGTTTAAAGAGAGGGGTGGATTGCCCCCCCCCCCCTCCTTCGTAACAATACGTACTAAGAAAAGGTTGGAGTTTAAGAGAAAACAAGAGCTGGGGCAACAAGATAGCGATTGTTGCTGCCAAGATGGCCGTGTCAGATGTAAACATCATCCACCCCCCACTGCTGTTCTCCATTGTAAAACGTCTGATATCTCAGGTCTGCCGCTTCACCTGGGATACTTCACTCGGCGACGCCCTCCGCGCACCCACCATGGGTCATTACCGCTCAGACTCCTCCTCGCACCCATGGAAAAGACAAACATCCCGCATATTAGATGTAGTCTTAAGGCGTTTTCTGCGGGAGATTTTTGGTTGCAATCGATAAATTTTAGGTTGCAAACGGTCACAACAACAACAACAAATGATTGCGGGTCGGGCCAATCATCTTCCCTGGAAGGTTGAACAGGGATCGAAATTTGAGCAACCGAAAAAATTTCGGTAGCAATCAGGATCCCCGCAGAAAACGCCTTTAACCCGCATTCGACTCGCGCCACACAAGTTGACACAACAGTTGGAAGGAGATGATAGAAGGGAGGCAGAAAATGGTGATGGACTCTTCGCTGGACTGAATATTGTTGATAAATGGAATAGTGAAACAAAGAGCGTGTTAAAGTTTCATTTGAAGGAGTGTGAGCGGTGAGAGGGTGACTATATACTTAGAGGGTGAGCAGGAACTGCCGAAAATGACGGAACCGTGACGAATAGTGTGAATACAAGGCACGGCTGACGGAACGCTGACGTGATTTCAGAGTGTAAACCAGCCTTCACCTACAGGTACCTTTCTGAAGAAGACTAATCAACCCTCGCGACTGTGATAGATTCATAGGTGTAAACCAGGGCAAATATCGTCGATCCCGACAACGGTGCCCTGCAACAATTACAACAATAACAACAAGGTAGAGATGGTTACCTTACAGTGTTACCTAAATATCTTCGTGAAGTTTTGTTATTGGACAACCACCAATTTCGAGGCCGAAACTTAGTCCTCCTGAATAGTTTTGATGTTTTGAATTAATCTGGCTCTCGTTTTTGTCGGACATCAATGTTTGTTTACATGTGTGTGTGATGGGCGGGCAACCTGCCCCTCCATTCAATTATTAGTGTAATTCCATTATTATTCAATTGCGCCATGGGAAATGGGGCTCAAAATACTTAGAATGAAGAAAGCTACACGATAATGTAAGTAAGAATCCTAGGACTTTTGAAAGCCCACTACCAAAATAATACCAATATTCATACTGCAAATTTTCCACAAAGTCTAAACACATAGCAGAAAAGCAACAAAGGCATACCTACAGCATTAAATCTAAGCTATATGTCATAGGTAGCAAATTATTAGAATATCAATTCGTGGGGGCATCCTGCAATATATTATGACCGATTTTGGTTACAGTCATTCCCTTGACATTTTAGCTAGTATAATTTTTCATTCACATTCACTGCACTGTGAAGATTGTACTATGTAGGTACAGGCTCATAATCATTTGCTTTCCCCTACAAATCCTTTTTTTTTTTTAATAACATGATAAATTTACAAATTTATTTTTTCCCTCAAAAACACCAATATTGTTTTTCTTCTCAAAACCTCCTTGTAAAATAGGGGTGCGTCTTATGCGGAGGTGCGTCTTATGCGCCGGCAAATACGGTAATTGCCCAAGGTTATATAAAGCTTATCATACAATGCAGCGTTATATGTTGTTATCCGAATGAGGGGCGACAGAGGATCTACAGTTAGAGAACTGCCCCCCTGGCGGCATAGTCTCCCTAAGGCCCTTAGCTATGCCGCTGGGTAGACTACAACCACCGCCGAACAGAGGAAGAGGCATGGAAAGGAGTGTGTGTGTATTTATTTACCTAATTGTGTGTTACAGGGCCTGAGCTACACTTGTGTGGTCCCGTCTCTGTATCTACATTCATCCAGACTTTCTTTCAATTGGTGCACATTATACATTATGTGACGATATCACCTCCTCATTTAGTCCATTCCAAACCTCTACGTGTGAACCTGTGAGTAAAGCTGTACTTCTTTATATTGTTCAGGCATCTCCCTTGTGTGTGTGTTTGTATGTAGAAAACCCGAAAGTTACTCGTGCCAAGTTGATTTTCCTCCCAACACCTGAGGTCCCAGTAATGAGGTGAATTTCCAAGACCCTGAGAGTTTGGAGAAGACAGGCAGTGCCGTTTCTAGCCTTTTGGGGGCACTATTTTGTAAGACTATGGTGGGGGGATTCCAAGCCCTCTAAGGTGGTCCGAGGGCATGCCTTTAATATCTAAATACATCAATCTGGTGCACTTGAACCCCTTCACGCCCAGCTCTTTCCTTTGCAATAAAAAAATAATCTGTTGTCAGCCATAAAATTACGAAAAGTAACTGAATATACCAAATTAGTTAGTTGACAAGGATACTAAACTGGTCATATCTATAAAATATTGCTTATAGTCACTAAAAAGCGTCTAATGGCACCCAAATTACAATGGAAATTACGTTCTGGGTCTCAAGGGGTTAAGAGGAAAAGAGACTAGATTCTAAAAATAAAGCAAATAATGGTAGCTTGGGGGCCCCTTGGTGGCTTCGGGGGCCCTATGCAACCGTGTAGCTCACATATAGTAAGAAACGGCCCTGAAGGCAGACTATTATAATACATATATACGAGATAAGATAAGATTTTCATCCTATCTAGACACTTTGCAAGTACCAACTACAAGTTTATTGACTATACAAAGCGCCGCCACGTCAGCACGAACTAGGCGGACTCGAACCGCTGACCGAATGCACAGGGTGTATATACGAGAATGATCCGAAGCCACAAGGATGATTTTCAATTTAGTGACCAGCTCTGACAGAAAAATACAACAGAAAGAACGAGTAGGCTACAGACCAAAGAGAGATAAATAAATATTCAATCGCAGCAAAAAAGGGAAAACAAATACAATAAACCCTTCATGCTCGCGGGTTTCAGGCTCGCGGATTTGATTACTCACGGGTTTTCAACCCCCCCCCCTCTTTTTTTTTTTTTACTCCCTCCCAATTGCTTGCTCTCTACAGGGGCCTTATCCGCCCATGTATGGAGTATGTCTCACATGTTTGGGGAGGATCCACTCATACAGCTCTCCTAAACAGGGTTGAGTCAAAAGCTTTTCGTCTCATCAACTCTTCTCCTCTGACTGACTGTCTTCAATCTTTAAATCACCGTCGCAATGTTGCTTCTCTTGCTCTCTTCTACCGTTACTTTCATGCTCACTGCTCTTCTGAACTTGCTAACTGCATGCCTCCCCCACTCCCGCGGCCTCGCTGCACAAGACTTTCTACTCATTCTCATCCCTATTCTGTCCATCTTCCTAATGCAAGAGTTAATCAGTATCTTTACTCTTTCATCCCTTTCACTGGTAAACTCTGGAACTCTCTTCCTGTTTCTATTTTTCCACTTTCCTATGACTTAAATCTTTTCAAAAGAAGAGTAACAAGACACCTCCCGAACTAAATTGGCCTACCCCTCTGTTTTTATTTTATTCTCTTACTGTCTTCTTTATAGGGACTGGCGACGAAGCGGACTTTGTGTTACCCATTTTTGTTGTGCCCTTGGCCAGTTCCTTGTGATAAAAAAAGGGTAAATGAATGACTAATGTCATGCTCGCGGATTTACGATACTCGCGGGTGTCTCTGTTCCCTAACCCCCGCGAGCATGAAGGGTTTATTGTACATGAATTAATTTCAAATATACAAAATAATTTAGTATTTCAATTTTTTTATTTTTTTATTTCCTTAACCTTCTTCCATCAGATTTTCCCTTTCCTCCTACTTACGTGTGAGTGAAAGCATTGTATTAAAGAAAGTCTTAACGAAGGAGACAAAGTTGAAGAGGACCTATGAAGTGATACTGAGGTCACAACAAGAAGAAGAAAATTGATAACCTCACCTGATTGATTTAATGCCAAAAAGGGGGGAAATGTACCAAACATCAGAGGTCATATGGCACCCACCTGAGAAGAAAAAGAAGAAGGGAGATTAAGTTAAGAAGACCTCCGTATATATAATCTTTCTACTCCACTTCCCTCTCGTCTCTTCCTCCCCTCCAGGCGGTTCTTGGCTGCAGGCAAGAACAACAAGACAACCTAAACACAACACACTTGCGTATTGCCAACGCCTCGGGACTCGGTGGTAAGGAGGAGTTTTGGGGGAGGGTAAGAAGGGGAGGAGGAGGAGGAGGAGGAGGAAGGAAGGTAGCAGCTGCAGGGGTTTGTGAAAAATATGTGTAACTTTACCATTCGCTAACCTTTGTATGTATGTATGTAGCCTATGTGTGTGTGTGTGTGTGTATGTAAGTTGGTAAGGACGTGAGTTGTACTGTGGTAGATAACATGGTGGGAGTAGTTACAGAGAGAGAGAGAGAGAGAGAGAACAAAAGAACATAAGGAAGCTACAAGAGGTTGATAGACCTACACGTGGTAGTTCGTGTGTGTGTGTGTGTGTGTATGTGTGTATGGAGAGAGAGAGAGAGAGAGAGAGAGAGAGAGAGAGAGAGAGAGAGAGAGAAACAACAACAACTGGACATTCACATAATCCAAGGCCTTAAGGCAGGCTGGAGGGGGAGGAGGAGGAGCTGGAAGTTAAACGACAACATCTGCTCCCTCCCACGGGGTTTACTGGCTTCCTCCTCCTCCTCCTTGCTTTACTTGAGTTGTTTTCTTAGATACAAAAGATTTCCTCGATATATTTCCAAATGTGTGTGTGTGTGTAATGGCCCACAATGGCTGGCCTGCCATTCTGTGGTTAGCCGGTTCGAATCCTCGCTGCTCACGGGGATTTTTCACTGACAAATTCGGGCGGTTACTGTCCCCCTTGAGCTAAGGGGATGGGTGTGTGTGGTGTGTGAGGTTCCAGCATTACCCTAAGATCGGTAATAATGAGCTCTAAGCTCGCACCTGGAGGGTGAAACTGATGATCGCGAGTCCGACTCGCGTGAACAAGACCATGGGTGAAAAACCATGGGTGAATAACACACACGTAAAGAGCTTGCACGAACTAGCGAATATCGATGAAAAAGAAATAAATGACATGAATAATTCTAAAGTTGGATCCATTGTAAAGAAACAAAAATGGACTTGATGGCAAGACCGATATAAAAATTTAAGTGTGTGTGTGTGTGTGTGTGTGTGTGTGTGTGTGACCGAAATACAAAAAAAATGCCACTGCTCTCTACCTTGCTGAGAGAGAGAGAGAGAGAGAGAGAGAGAGAGAGAGAGAGAGAGAGAGAGAGAGAGAGAGAGAGAGAGAGAGAGAGAGAGAACAATTAAGTCCACAGATCAAATGATTCACTCTCTTCCTTTCCCCCTTTCTTCCTCCTCCTCCTCCTCCTCCTCCTCCTCCCCTTCTTCTCCCTCCTCTTCCTCCTCCCCTCCCCCACATTTTGTCGACCCTCACCTTTTCCTTACATTAGTTGGGGAAACGTGTGCATCCCTCATCCTATGGTAAATAATGCCATAACAACTTTAAGTATTACATAAATAGGTAACAGAGGGGAGATGGGGAAGAAGGGGAGATGGGATAAAGGGGAAGAAAAGGGGAAAGAAGAGTGAAGGGAGGGAAGAGGAGAGCAGGAAAACGATGAAAATAAATGAAAAAATGTAATGATCTTAAAACGAGAGAAGAAAGAAGAGAGAAGAGGCTTTCAGAGAGATATAAGAGGTGAGAAGTAAAATTTTAGAAGAGAAAAGATAGTCACTAAATTTCAATAATTACCTAGGGCACATAAGCTAATATAATACACACGTACATCTATTCATATTGTAAACTCATATCTGGTTTTTCATAAAGAGTTAGAAGTATCGTATGCGCATATTCACATAATCACAAACCCAAACATACACACACACATATACAAATATATACATACAAACACATATACACGTACGCGCACGTACACATACAAATACACATACATATGCACATATACATACATACACATACATACATACGCATACAAATACACATATACATACATTCACACACACATATATACATATACATCGCACACAAATACATATACACCACATACGTAATATACATTATCAGTTGTTGTTGTTGTTTTGTTTTTATATATTTTTTTTTTATATACACATACATAAACATGTATATAAATATTACTAAGGCTGCAGCAAAACATACTTCCCATTTAAACTCATATTACTCATTACAAAGATATTACTCATGATATCAAACTAACTGAATTGTTACATCCGTTTAGAAGATATTTTTTTGCTTTTATCTTAAAAGAAACACAGTTGTTTGTATTCATGAGATACTCCGGAGTTTATTTTCCATTCGAGACAGCCTGCGTATGTTACGAATCTCCTTCTGGCTTCTGATCGTGTCGTGGAGGCTTAAACATGTTATTGCTCCTTAAATTAAAATTGTGAACATTAGATACTCTACACAAATCAATGACTGTGGGAGTTCTCTTCTCTCTCTTCTCTCTCTCTCTCTCTCATCTCCTCTCTCCTCTCTCTCTCTGCTCTCTCTGTCTCGTCTCTCTTCCTCTCTCTCATCTACTCTCTCTCTCTCTTCTCTCTCCATCTCTCCTCTCTCTCTCCTCGTCTCCTCTCTCTCTCTCTCCTTCTCCTCCTCTCTCTCTCTTCTCTCTCTTCTCTCTCCTCTCTCTCTCTCTCTTCTCATCTCTCTCTCTCTCTTCTCTCTCTCTCTCTCTCATCTCTCTCTCTCTCTCTCTCTCGTCTGTCTCTCACTACTCTCTCTCTTCGTCCTCTCTCTACTCTCTCTCTCTCTCTCTCTCTCTCTTCTACTCTCTCTCTCCTGCTCTCTCATCTCTCGTCTCTCTGCTTCTTCCTCTCTCACTCTCTCTCTCCTCTCGTCTATCTCCTCTCCTCTCTCTCATCTCTCTCTCTCTCTCGTCTCGTCTCTCTCTCGTCCTCTCACTCCTCTCTCTGCCTCTCTCTCTCTGCCTCTCGACTTATACTATCCTTGAGTTCACCTTAGGGCGGTACAAAGAGGGAAAAGGGGACGAGGAAGTAATATGAATGGCATGGGGACAGAAACGAGGCTAGGAAAATGATTATGGAAAGAAGATAAAGTGGGAATTTCTGAAGTAGGAAAAGTTACGGCGGTGGGGGGTGGAAAAAAATAGTCGAATAATGATCTAGAGTAGGATGAGGAGTGGGAGATGTAGGAGTAACAAAAGAGGGAAAGTAGAGGAAAATGATAATGGGAAATAGATAGTTAAAATTTCTGAAGTAGGAAAAGATAAGGGGTGGAAAAAAATAGTCGAATCTAGAGTAAGATGAGAAGGGATGTAAGAGTAACAAAAGAGGAAAAGGAGAGGAAATTGATAAAGAATGGAAAGATAAAGTGGACATTTCTGAAGCAGGAAAAGTTAAGGGGGTGGAAAGAATAGTAGAATAAGGATCTTGAGTAGGATGAGGAGGGGTGTAGGAGTAACAAAAGAGAGAAAGGAGAGTGAATAGCGGTGGGGGAAAAGGGGGAGTGGTGGAAATCAACGTAGTCGGGGGGCCGGTACCGAATTATTGACTGTCTTTGGGGGAAAATTTAGCTTTAGTTTAAGTGTTTCCCCATACCTTGCTTTACTTCGTGAGAGGAGAGAAAGACACGGTGGAGGGAAGGATAGAGAAGAGAGGGAGGGATGACATGAAGGGAGATATAAGGGAGATATAAGGATGGCATAAGGGAGAGATGACAGGAAGGGAGGAACACAATGCAAGTGAAAAGGATGTGATGGAATGAATAGGGAGAATAGAAGAGGGAGATATGGAGAGAATAGGAGATGTAGGGATAAAGGAAATGGGGGAGGAAGGGATAAATGGGGAAAAAAGATTAGGGGATAATTTTTTTTGAGATAGTTCAGTGTTAAAGGTTAGTGGGAAAGGTATTTAGTAGAAAGGAAAAAGTAAATATTATAAAATTAAAAGGGATGAAGATATGGAAGGGAGGTAGGCTATTGGGGGTTTTGAGCACAATATATGGAGTTAATGAGGAGAAAAATGAGTGTGTGCGGATAGAATGGGGAGGGGAAGGGGAATAATGAAGAATAGGGTGAATGGAAATGAGGATGAATGAGAGAAGGGGATGAATGAGCTAATTTTGGTGATAGAGAATGAGGAAAAAGGGGAAAGATTGAGGGATGAATGAGAGAATGAGGGATGAATGAAGATGGGGGTGGATGAGAGAATGAGGGTGATGGAGAATGAGGGTTTATGGAGAATGAGGGATGGTGAAGAATGAGGGGATGAATAAAGGAATAGGATGAAGGGAAGAATGAGGGAGGGTAGGTGGGGTAAAAAAGGTGGGGATGAATGAGGTTAGGGATGGTGGGGAAATGTGGTGATGGGGAAAAGGGGGGTAATGAAGAATGAGGTTAATGAGAGAATAGGTTGTGAGAGTGAGGTGAAGGGTATGAGGGTGTGGAATGGGGGGAAAAATGAGATTTTGGGGGAAAAAATGAGAGAATGAGGGATGAATGGGGAGAATGGGGGGTGGTGAAAATGAGGGATGGGGAGTGAGGATGAATAGAAATGGGGATGGTTGGGAAATGAGGAGGGATGAGAGATGGGGTTATTAAGGGAATAGGAAAGGGTGGGGAAATGATGGATGAGGGAAGAATGAGGATGAATAGAAAAGGGGGATGGATAGAAATGAGGGTGAATGAGAGAAATTGAGGGATGAATGGAGATGAGGGATAATGAGAGAATGGGGTAATGAGAAAATGAGGATAATGGGAATGGGGATAAAGGGAAATAGGGATAATAAAATGGGGGATGTAGAGAATGAGGGAAATAGAGGATGAATGAGAGAATGGGGATGAGGGAAAAAATGAGGGATATGAAGAATGGGGGATGAATAGAATGAGGGATAATGAGAGAATGGGGGATAAATGAGAGATGAGGGTGAATGAAGAATGAGGGATGAATGAGGATGGGGGATAATAAAATGAGGTGAATAGAAATGGGGATGAATGGAAAATGAGGGATAAGGGGGGAATGGGGATGAATTTTAATGGGGGGTAAATAGAAATGGGATGGGATGAAGAAGGGGGAAAAAGGGGGGATGAATAGGGAATGAGGGATAATAGAGAAGGGGGGATAATGAGAGATGAGGGATGATGAGGGAATGAGGGAGAATGAGAATGGGGGTGAGGAGATGGGATAATGGAAAATGAGGTAAATGAGGGAATGAGGGATATGAGAGTGGGATAATGAGAAATGGGGATAAAATGAGAGATGAGGTAAAATGGGTGAGGGTAATGAGGAATGAGGATAATGGGGGAAATGAGGGTAAGAAGAATGGGGGGATGAATAAGAATGAGGATAAAATAGAGAATAGGGATGATGAGAATGAGGGTAAATGAATAATGAGGGATATGGAGATGAGGGAAAAATGAATTTTGAGGATAATGAAGAATGGGGATGAATGGAAAAAGGGGGATGGTGAGAGAATGGGGATTGAGAGAATGAGGGATGAATGAGAGAATGAGGGATGGATGAGAGATGGGGGAGGATGGGGAATAGGGATGGATGAGAGTAGGATGATGGGGGAATGAGGGTGAATGAAGATGAGGGATGAATGAAAAATGGGGGATGGTAGAGAATATGGATGAATAAAGAATGGGGGATGAATGGAGAATGAGGGATGGATAGAGAATGAGGGTGAATTTTGAGAATGAGGGATAAATGAAGATGGGGAGAATGAGAGAATGGGGGATGAATGGAGAATGGGGTGAGGGAAGAATGGGGGATGAATAGAAAAGAGGGATAAATGGAGAATGAGGGATAAATGAGAGAATGAGGGATGAATGAGAGAATGAGGGATGAATGAGAGAATGAGGGATGAATGAGAGAATGAGGGATGAATGAGAAAAGAGGGATGAATGAGAAAATGAGGGTGAAGGGGGAAATGGGGTGAATGAGAAAATGGGGGATATGAGAGAATGGGAATAAATGAAAAAATGGGGGGAGAATGGAAAAGAGGATGGATAGAGATGGGGGTGAATGGAAAATGAGGGATGAATGGAATGAGGGTGATGAGAGAATGGGGATAATGAGAGAATGAGGGATGAATGAAGGAAAATGGGGATAAATGAAATGGGGGATAAATGAGAGATGGGATAAAGGGGAAAATGAGGATAAATGGGGAATGAGGGATGATGGAGAATGGGGGATGAATGAAGATGGGGTTGGATGAGAGTGATGGATAATAGAAAATGAGGGATGAATGAGAGAATGAGGGATGGATGAGAGAATGAGGGATGAATGAGAGAATGAGGGATGAATGAGAGAATGAGGGATAAATGAAAAATGGGATGAATGAGAGAATGAGGGATGAATGAGAGAATGAGGGATGAATAGAGAATGGGGTGAAGGGAAAAAATGAGGGATGAATGAGAAAATGGGGGTGAATGAGGAAAAAGGGGGATGAATGGGGGAAAATGAGGGATAATGGGGAATGGGGGGGTAAATGAGAAAATGGGGGATGAATGAAAATGGGGGATGAATAAGAAATGGGGGTGATGAGAGAATGAGGAATAAATGAGAAAAATGGGATGAAGAGAGAAGGGGGGATGGATGAGAAAATGAGGATAATGAAGAATGAGGGTGAATAGAATGAGGGATGAATGAGAGAATGAGGGATGAATGAGAGAATGAGGGATGAATGAGAGAATGAGGGATGAATGAGAGAATGAGGGATGAATGAGAGAATGAGGGATGAATGAGAGAATGAGGGATGAATGAGAGAATGAGGGTGAAGGAGAAAGGGATAAATGGGGGAATGGGGATGAAGAGAATGGGGTAAATGGAAAATGGGGTAAATGAGAAAATGAGGGATGATTGAGGGAAGGAGGGATAAATGGAGAATGAGGGATGATGGGGAAATGGGGTGAATGAGAAATGGGGGGATAAAAGAGAAGGGGGGATGAATGAGGGAATGAGGGATGAAGAGAGAATGGGGGAGATGAAGAATGAGAGCAGGGGGTGAATGAGGGCTGGGGGATGAATGATAATGAGGAGAATGAGAGAATGAGGGATAAATGAGGAATGAGGGATGAAGGGGAATGAGGGATAATGAGGGAATGGGGGATAAATGGGAAGGGGGGGAGGGTTGAGAGAATGAGGGATGAATGAGAGAATGAGGGATGAATGAGGGAATGAGGGATGAATGAGAGAATGAGGGATGAATGAGAGAATGAGGGATAAATGAGAAAATAGGATGGATGAGAAAAATGATGGATAATAAGAATGGGGGAAAAATAAGAAGGGGATGTGGAAAATGGGGGTAAATAGAGAATGGGGATGATAAAGGAATGGGGGATAATGGGGGAATGAGGATGATGAGAAATGAGGATGGATGAGAGATGGGGGATGGTGAGAGAATGAGGGAGGGAAGAAAAAGGGAATGGGGGGAATGGGGATGAATGAAAAAATGAGGGATAAATGATGAATGAGGGATATGAAGAATAGGATAAAATGAGAAAATGGGGGAAAATGAGAGAATGGGGAGGGATAGAGAATGTGATGAATGAGAAAATGGGGGGATAATGAAGAATGAGGATGGATAGAGAATGTGGATAATGAGAGATGGGGGATAAATGAAAAATGGGATAATGGAAAATGAGGGAGAAGAGGGATGAGGGATGAATGAGAGAATGAGGGATGAATGAGAGAATGAGGGATAAATGAAAGAAAAGATAAAACGAACCCTATCATTTTATATCCTTTTTCTAAACACGTGAATTACTTTTATATATATTTTTTCTGGAACGAGTAATTTTTTTTAGAAACTTCAGCAGAATCCAAAACAGCACCGCGTCTACATAACATAAGAACATAAGAAGAAAAAGAAAGCTACACACAAGAGGCTGTTAGACTTACGTGGTAGTTTATATAACAGACTACCTTCACACCGCCACCCCAAACCTTGCTACATAAAATTTTTAAAAAAGACCCACCATACACACTCTACTATTAACGTCCCCCTACTAGCCTCGGGGGCCCTAAACAACAACAAAACAACCCTATTTAGCCCTTTTTACGCTTACATAGGCCACTTAATCAGCAACTAAATTCATCCTCACAGATACAAAAAATCTACCCAATACCCACATCACTAAGTAACTCATTAAGTCTTAGTAATTTCTCAAGTCATTTCCACCCGACGTCAATAAAGCTCTCTCCCCTTTTCTTTTCTCTCTCTCTCTCTCTTCTCTCTCTCTCTCTCTCTCTCTCCCCCTCTCTCTTCTCTCTCTCTCTCTCTCCCCTCTCTCTCTCCTTTTCTCCTCTCTCTCCTCTCGTCTCTCTCTCTCCCCTTCTCTTTTCCTCTCTCTCTTTTCTCCTCCTCTCTCTCTCTCTCTCTCTCTCCCCTCTCTCCTCTCTTCTCTCCTCTCTCTCTCTCTCTCTTCCCCCTCTCTTCTCTCCCCCTCTCTCTTTTTCTCTCTCTCTCCTCTCTTCTCTCTCTCTCTCTCCTCTCTCCTCTCTCTCGTCTCTCTCACCACTACACTTTATTTGTTTGCCATTTTACAATATTTTATAAATTTTAAAAGGATTGGGTTGCAAACAGCCCTTTACAAGCAAAAGCTTTTGGGCAGCACAAAGCTTTTTGGAGCCTTTTTTTTTTTTTTTTTCTCTCTCTCTCCTCTCTCTCTCTTCCTCTCTCTCTCTTCTCTCTCTCTCTCTCTCTCTCTCTCTCCCCTCTCTCTTCTTTTCTCTTTTCTCTCTCTCTCCTCTCTCTCTCTCTCTCCTCTCTCTTCTCTCTCTCTTCTCTTCTCTCATCTCTCATTCCCTCTTTCACACCCTTTCCTTCACCCTCCCCCCTCACCTAATCTCTGCCCTTCATTCCCCCCCTCCTACACCCATCCCCCACCTCCTTCCCCCCCCCAACACCCCCCCCCTTCCCCTTCCCCCCCCCCATCTTGTTCCAAAACTTTTTGTCGGGCTGATGC
>JACEEZ010005460.1:0-15000 GCA_016584305.1 Chionoecetes opilio | reverse complement strand
GTGTTAACGAAATATTTTGATCTATAGCCATTATTTTTTCCAAAGCAAAGAATTGTAAATATTTAAAATTTATCCTTTCCTTCCATCCTGTCTGATGGAGGAAGGACCCAGGAAGGGCTCAATGAAGGAGGAAGGAGGGGAAGAGGGATGGACGGGAGGGAGGCTGTTAAATTGTCATTAGAGTTGGTGCAGGAGTTAAAACTATAAAAAATTACTCATCAGGGAGCTATAAAGTCGGGAGGTTTGAAAACAGGTGTGGCTACTTAGGAGGTGGAGCGGGTCTCAAAGAGGAGACTGAGCGAAACATTGTAGACAAGGGAAACGATTTGAGAAATTGATGGCTTGCCTCGCCCGAACTGTTCGCGAAGTATGGGCGTGATCGTACCGTATACTGTTGTTTAACAAAAATTAAGGGATCAAGTTCGGTTAGCCCACATGACTTTCTTTTGTTGGAATTGATTAGTTATTTTTTCTAGTCATTATGTTTCATCCCTATCCAGGGCTTGGGTGGATAATATGATCTGGAACAGCTGAAACATTCACTACTTCTATTGTTCTACTATTCCTAAGGGTATTTTTACTCTTACTTAGACCTAAGATTCTCAAACTCATTGTCCCGTTTATACCGGTTAAAACTAGGGATGTTACGTGGCGTTCTTATTTTAAGTTGTAAATCTAAGCTTGAACTTTTTATAAGTGAATATTCGCTCTGTGTCTAATAAAACTTCCATGACGTGATCATGAAGGCTAAGGGGAGTATTGGGGATGATGTTAAAATAGTCACCTGAGTTCACTTCTCCAGGACAACTTGAACTGGCCTCTCCTACATCCTATTCTCCCGGCCCCCCCCCCAATCGAACAAGCGTTGCTACTTGGTTTCCTTTACGGACAGTCATGCGATTGAGGGTTGGTTCATTTCTACAGTAGGGGACAAAAAACATCTGGGAACTCTTTCCCAATCTGAACTTGGGTAGTGCGGCTCGTTACCTATTACCAAATCTTGTAATTCTCCCCCATTCCTTCCATTCTGTGCTGGCAGTTCTCTTACCTCTGACTGAATAGCTGACAGTCCCAGTGACTGTTACTGTTTATGGGAGGACTACCTCTGGAAGCGGGTCTGTAATTCTGATCAACTGCCGGGGCTGGTTTTACCGCGTATCCTATAGTCTCTCTTCGATAATGATGGCTTCGGTTCTCCACTCTCTCTATGACTTTTTTCAAACGGATTTGTTCACCATAAAAAGCTCTAAATTTCTATTACTGTGTTTGTAATCCTACTAACAGGGTTAGTTTTCACATGATTTTATCCATACGGGGAATGTCCTCCTGAACTGTTTTGATTTCGCTTCCAGTATGGCCGTATCTTGCATTTGAGTTTAGTTGCAAAGTCTTGTGGATCTTCATCCAGTCATACCTGACTTCAGAATACTGTTAAGGATTCTGTCGACATATTGTCTGTTAGGTCATCGCATAACCCCCAATGAGTTAGGGTGTCCCATGATCTAAAGTGTACACACTGAGGCGCATTCTGTACGTATAGGCTAACTGTGGTCCCCACTCGTGTCATAAGGATACTCTTTCTCTCCTCAAAATCCTCTGAACAACTTTCTCACCTGGGGAAAGAAAAACTGTAACCGTCCCTCTGCTTTCTATACCTTGTAAATCCCCGAGGTTCAGTATATTTGTATAATCTCTCGGTTTTATTAATGATCTCATTTGGTCTCCTTACATTCCTGGCTCCTCCTCCTTATTTTTCAAAAATAACCTCAACAGTTTCTTTCGTGTCTTTGCTACTTCTTGTTTATAGATGGACTCATCCACGGGAAATCGCTCGCATGTTCGGATCGGGTTTTCGACTCTTCGTGTTGTGTGACTCCTTCCGCCTTCTTAAAGCTAATCGTCCAGGACATTTCATCATTCCTGATTATAATGCCAATCAATCATAGAACATCCAATAACGAGTAATCAAAACACGTCGTCACTGTTTGATTCCAGTCACCGTTTTAAATAATCCGCAATCAAAATCTGCAAATCTCTCCGAGTTTTCAAAAACAGCTCTCCAAGGTTTGCAGCACGCTCAGCTAGGCTCGGTGGACGTACCATCAGGGAGGCGGATTCATCTTCCCGCGCTGATCAGAGAGGCACGTAAACACAGAGATAAATTACGTACTTGAAGATATTTGGGTGTTCTGATAGATTTTTTTTGCTATATGCCACATTGCATGCATCCTTTATGGTGCAGCAAGGACAGCTGTGCTTGCGAGAAAAGTTCTGCAAACGGAAAGGAGTGGCGTGTGTAGGGTGATACACGCCTATAGTGTGTTGGGGGCGGAGCAGTTGTGTTGAGAAACGGCAGCCCCTGTAAGACTAACTCAGTTCCACACTATACCAGACCAGGTGGACCTGGTTAGACAGGGACGCCAGGACTGGCAGCAGCGGTGGACCACCACGACTGTGAGGCTTTGCCTCTAACAAGACCCAAAGTAACCAGGTTGTGGAGTGGGGCGTGACCTGCGGTGAGAGACCCTGTGTGCGTGTGTGGCTGTCCACTTTCTGCCTGCCCGACCGCCTATTTTCCAACCTCTATGCTGTAGTTAATGCTAGTATGTGGTTCCGCGTAATGACGTTTGTTTGTAGCTCCAAAACTAACCATAGGATTTTCTCGAAAGTACCTTCATTGTGATTCCCACAGCACAACATGGTTTAACCTTATTTTACCATCCATCGTTTTGGAGAAGTGCCATGTCCTCCTGCTGAACTCAGGGCTCTGCTCACACCTGTTCATTCCACCTCGTACTCGGAGCTCAAAACATAGGATGCCCATGGACAATCTGAGGTTCGTTTTCCTCATAGTATACGACGACCATGCGTAATTTCTTTCGATGTCAGATTGAGCAATCGTCTGCTAGATGCACAGCGACAAGATTCACGTCTGACACCGAAAAGTACAATCGCTCATCAGAACATTTGCAGAAAGGTGTGTCAGACAGAGTGTATGCGCGGCGTCCTCCCTGTTCTGACGTCATCAATAACAGTGGTAGTCCTGATGGATGGAGATTTTTTTTCGCGCGCGTTTTTACAAAAGTCGTTGTTTGTTGACGGAAATAAGCCTGGAAAATGAAAGTATTTTGGGGGATTAGGTGTTTTGAATGTACTATTCAACATTAATTCGGCCAAAAAAAAATTGGTCAGGACGCTTACTTTAAGCTCTCTACCAATTGCTTCCTTTTGGAGGAAATCCTACAAATCCTTACTGAAAAAACCCATTAAATCCTCCATCTCAAAAAAAAATGACTCTACCGTAAATTTAAAAAAAAAAAAATTCTTTCCCTGTTTTTTTTCAAACTAGTGTTGGGCTTCCACGGTGGCTATTTAACTCACGACAGCCCTCTGAAGTTGCTTACTTGCTGGGGGGCGTCTTCCAAGCCTCAACACTGATTTACGCATTCTATTACTATTTACGGTGGGTGACCCGGCCCTCCTAAAGCCTGCACTACCGCCCATGCCTGATAGTTGTGCGTGATTACGCGCTTCTCCCTGTCATCCTGCGCTCTATAAATACTGTTATGTTAGGATCATCTTCCTCCACGGTCTGAACGAAAACTAGTCATAGTCACTAACGCTACTCTATACACCTATATGTACACCTATATGTACACCTATACTATGCACAACACCATACTGTACAGTATGTGATCACTGGGTAACTGGCACTTGGAAAAAAAAAAAAAAAAAAAAAAACTAACAAGGCGTTAGTCAGCACGTGGGTACGCGGAAACCATCGAATGGATCCAAACCGCTGCCACCAAAAATGTAGTGGCCAAAATGACCATTCTACACCGTTGTCACCATTATGTAGTGGTCAAAATGACCATTTACACCTTTGTCACCATTTGTAGTGCCCACCTTGGGAGTGTACTCTACAGTCCTGGTTACTCCGCTGCCACCCCCCACATTAAGTGGGAAAAAAATATATACATGAACAAAACTAAAAGATTTAAGAAAATATGTAAGTACTGGTTGGAAACTGAATGACAACGCGTTAATATATTTTCAATTATAATATATTTAACTCTTACTGTCTCACTTGGTAATATTATAGCTACATTCACAAGTTATCTTAATATTAAGTCTTCCTTCCCTCCTAGCGATACGCACGCGAAATGCTCAAGTCGTTATCCTAATATAGTTTACTATCTTTGGTAACTTCGGTTGCACTGTCACCACATTAACGATACCCCACATGTAATGCTCAAGTCGTCATCCTAATCTAGTTTACTATCTCTGGTAACTTCAGTCGCACTGTTTACCACTTTTAAAGATACGCATGCGTAATGCTCAAGTCGTTATCCTAATATAATGTATACGTAGTCTATCCCACTTCCAACGTTTCCCTCTCACTTATTTTTCTATTTCCTTCTTTCTCCTTGTTTCCCCTCACGGCTGGCTGTGGGCATGTTGTGGTTGCCCCCTCTGCTAATTTGTGAGCGCTTGGCCCCCTGGTCCGCCAACAGCATCCTACCTTGGGGACCCTAAGTAATACACTTTATTAGTCCTGGTCAACAAAAGAAATCACCAGTAAGTCATGTCTACATCTCTAGTTAACAAAAATTTCATAACATACCTTTACCAAGGGCGAGAATATCACCTCCCCACAGGCGACTTAACTCAATGAACGTCGAGCTGCTTCTAAATTTATCCTAACCTAGAATCCCCGTTCTCACCTCGTTTCGCTACGTGTCTAATTACTACTGGCTTAAAATATAAACCTAACCAGAATTTCAGGAATGAGGCGTGGAGGAAAATTCCTCGTTAGCTTATTGATACTTATGTGTTATTTCATCTCTTCCCCTATTAATGTAATTTCTCGCGTTACACTTGGAATATAAAAATTCCTCTGCCAACGTGAAAATAAATTCTATTCAAGTTTGAAAGATCTGGCAAGTTCTTGTGTCCTGTCGCCCGAAAGGCTACTTGTTTACTGTCTGTCATCGCGCGAAGAAAAAACGTGAGAAGCAAAATGCGCAACTTTAAGGCGTATTTTGTGCGTCCACCTTGGAAGTAAAATTATACTTCTTTAAGCTCCGCCCCTGCTTGCCATCACAAAAAAACGATTGTAGCGCTTTCCAGACGCTTCTACAGACGGAGCCGAAGGAAAATGTATCGTACATTCACTGGGAGAGCCCAGACAGACCTCGCTCTACAACCTTAAAAAAATTACCAACTGTAATTCGAAGACGTACGGAATCATGGTACATCATGTTGCCATCATGGAAGACAGCAACAATTTATCATTTACAAAATATTCACTTTTCCTTTTCTTCCTCTTTTCTCCCTTTTTCCCTTCCCTTTCCCCTTTCTTTTTCCATTTCTTTCTTCTTTCTTTCCCTTTTTTTCTCTTTTTCTCTTTTACTTTTTCTGGCTCCCCTCAAAATTCCAGGCGTTCCCTTTTCGGCAGACGCTATAGATTAGTTAGGTTAGAAAAAAACGTTAGGTTAGGTTGGTTTGGTTAGGTTAGGTAAGGGTTTCGTTGACGTCGGGAAGGGTAACTTTGTGTGGGAATCACAAGAGGTTTTTCAAGAAAATCCTGTGGTTAGTTTGGGAAAGTACAGCCATGCGTAGGGGCCGCCAGCTGCCGAAATCGGCGAACGCATGAGGAACCCTGAGAGCACCTCAGAGCACCTCACCTGCCTCTCTGGAGGACTGTGGGGGGTGTTCCTATATCCATATTGTACATTTTGTGGGGTAACATTCCTGTGTAAGTTATGACAAATGTACCAGTTACATTGCTTTTTTAAAGTAATTATAACTATTACTAAAGAGGGACTTTTTATTATTTTAGTGTATTATGGCCAAATTACAAGTTTTATCGTGTAGCCAAAAGTTTTAAAACAAAGGTTCGGACGCATTGAAAGATTGGAGGGAGTGGAAAAATTTTTTTCCCAAAGTCGCTGGAGAATATTAATATTTGTGACATCATTAACTGCTGAGTTGTTGATTATATCCGATCAACGTGTTGAACTTACTCCTAATTAAATACAGTATCCTTTGCATGTCGTGCGCATGTAATGAATTTTGAATTGGGTGAGAATTAAAGGAAAAGGGGAACATTTACGGGAGGGAGGTCTGATAAGATTTTTTTCATGCGCGCGATCTGATTGGCCAGGCTCTTGAAACCACCACCCACCCCCACGACTGTATATTTTTACAGGAAAAGAGTAAAATTTGGTGCGGGAGAGTCTCTGCTCAGTTTTCTGTTACACGCAAAAGAGTAAAAAAATAAGGGGGCGGAGCTTAAATAAGTAAAATTTTACATCCAAGGGGACGCACAAAATTACGCCTTATATTTCAGATACAAAGCAATAAAACATCGCTGAAAACAGGGTAGATTATACAGTCATGATATAAAGGGACTGTGAAATCTTCAGTGGCACATAAAAATCAGTAGTGTTTGCTATAATTCGTAATATTTGGCGCCTGGCGACTTCACTGTAGGTGGCGACTTCACGTTATCTACGGTAAATGAAACCGAAAACAAAACCATCACTAACCATAAAAAAACCTCAAGCTCAAGCTCAAGCGACAAAGCAAAAAAAGTACAGGTCTGGGTGTGAAAATTTTGGGAGATGAAGTGTTGAGTGTACTGATGTATGGGAGATGATGTGGTGATCCTTAGTGAAAACCACAATGAGCTACAAGAGATGCTGAATGTTGTGACTGAGTATGAAGGGACTCAACGTTAGGCTCAGTAAGGAGAAGAGTCAAGTGTTGGTGGTGAATGGGGATGGGCTCTGATGGTGACAGGATTTGGTGGTGGGTGGGAATGAAATAAAGAGAAACGAAAAGAGTACAAAATATCTGGGTATTTGGTTGGATGATAAAGGCTGTGAGAAAACTAAACATGAGAGGATAGCTAGAGCCAACCAGTGGGTTGGAAGGCTAGGCAGTGTGGCAAGATGTCGGGCCAACAAGTATGAAGTGGTGAGAGGACTATGGAAGGGTGTGGCAAGTCCCTAGCATTATGTATGGCCTGGAAACAATGGTGTGGTCTAGGAAGGAGTTGGACAGATTGGAAAGTAACACAGAACAAAGCAGGCAGAATAGCATTTGGAGCCAATAGGTATGTGGCATGGAAGCGATTGGAGGAGACAATGGGATGGAGGCCGTTCAGAGAGAGGATAGCAAAGGCAGGACTGAGTACAGAGTAGAACTGCAACGAATGGGGTGACAGCAAAAGGGCAAGCAAGGTTTGGGACTGGAAATATGTATGGGAAGTGGATGAAAAGACTCAGTAAAAGTGGAAAGATGGACAGGTGACTGGGAATGTTTGTGACAGGAGTGATGAGACATGGGAGTTATGGCTGTATGCAAAAAGGAAATAAATAGGAGAGTGGAAGAGAAAGGAAAGAAGAAGGGCTGAGGGGAATGAGTGAGAAATCAACACTGGAAAAAGGTACAGGAGAAAGGAAACCCGCACGGTATGAAAGGTCTATCCAGCTAAAACCCTCAGGGGGTCGACGTAGGCCGTAAGAGCGGCGAAACGGCGGCGGGCCCGGCGGGAAATTTCCTCCGTCAGCCTCCGGAGGGATGGGTATTTTCAGACGGGATAATTACTATGTTGAAAAAATTAAGTACAGAATTTCAAGAATTTAATATTCTAGTGTAAAACATTTTGAAACAACAGTTATATGATTATCTTTATGTAGTATTTCATCAGTAGTGACAAGCAGCGGCAACTTGACGTCAATCCTCCGAGGCCCGCTGGGCGCTGGTACGTATTTGTAAGTGGGAAATATTCATTTCATATTAATATATTAACACAGTAATATACATAGTATCTCAATATCGGTACCATCACTATTATTAGGCCTGTTCAAGCTATTAAAAATTGTTATAAACGTTTTTATAATAGTTTATAGAAATTATCATATTTCAGTTATTTCAAATATTCCAGCTTAATCAGGAAACACCAAGATACATAGAAATAAAGATGAGATCGTACATAGGAAGGAGTTTACATGGAAAAAGGTTATCAGTTAGTCTGTGTGTGTAGCTAGTATCATATAAAAATAACACTTGATTAACCGCGGCGAAGATTATTACGGAATAACACAAGGTCATATTTTCCCTTATTTCAATAACTTCCAACATATTATCAACGCATATTAATACTCAACGGTACACCTAATATGGAATATGTAGATGATGGAGTTAACATATGAATAATATCATGATTTAGAATAGAATATTATTTGAAATTTTTTCCCAGCTATCAATGTACTAAACTGCCAGACGTACGATAGCCATTACAAAGGGTTTAAAAACCCACAAAAGGCCTAAATTGTCACCCTTAACCAGTAGATAACATAATGAGAACTTAGTTATAACATGTTTTCGCTCCTTTATTATATCGAAATAGACTGAATAATATAATAATTGCAGTACGAACACGTTTTTTAGGAATTCCTTGACGGCGCCTGGCGCTGTGTCTGAGTGAAAATAATCAGTTACTTGGAAAACGCACGAGTGGGTGGATGATGTTATGTTGTCGCCGCAACCTATATCCTTCTACATGGCTGTTCACGCGCGTTCAGTGTTCCACGTACTACCCTTTCTTAAAATCTTTCCTATTCGACCGCTGGCAATCCTCTGGACCACTTTCTCTGCCAATAAACTTCGCCTGATCAAACCCTCTACGTAGGCTATATCTCCATGATCAAATCCTTACCACTCTAATAGGACGTTGGGAGACTGCTCTCGCACGCTTACGCATAGGCCATACCAACCTCACACCACTCCTATCTCATGTCACGTTCCTCCCCAACCCTCGGCACACCCTGTCAAGTTCCTCTCACTGTCCAACATGTCCTAATATCCTGCCCATCTTACTCCTCTAATTTATGAAAGGGGGTTAAATTGAATTATCATGTTTAGTTTTATTTGTTTTTTACCCCGCTAAAATCTCCTGAAGACTCTCCTTGGGAAAAAACCCCCCAAAAACCCAAATTTCATTTAACCATGATAAATAATGGAACTTGTTTCTTTTCCCCTCCTTTTTATATCAAATGGACAAAAATATTTTTGCATAGCCCCGTTTTTTGGAATTCCACCCCTGGGCTTTTTTAAAAATAATCTTCTTGGCCCCGGGGGGGAGGTTTTTTTTTTTTTTTTTTTCTTTTTCCCCCTTTTTTTTTTCGTTTTTTTTTTTTTTTTTTTTTTTTTATTCGGTGGGGTTTTGAAAAAAAGTGATAAATTAGTAGGTAAAATTTTTGTAAAATTTTAACTTTAGGTTGGGGAGGAGTTAAAGGGGTAAACCCCCCCCCCCCCCAATTCCCCTCCCCCCCCCCCCCTTTCAACCCCACCCCCCAAAACCCCCCAAACCCCCCTCCCTTCCCCCTTTTTTTTTCTTTTGATTTTTTGGGGAATTTGGAACCCCCCCTGGGAAAAAACCCCCCTAAAAACCCCCCTTTTTCCTTTTAACCCTCCCCGTAAAAATTCCTTTTTTTTTTTTACTTTATTTTTTAACCCGCCTTTTGAAAGGGCTTTATTTTGACTTGATGGCGGCCACACCTTTTGGGTTAAAAAAATTCCCCCCTTAGGTTCCTAAGGTTTTTGGGTTTAGGGTTGATTTAAATATCAGGATGTATATTTTGGGGGAAAGGGGGATTTATTGGGGGAAAGGAGGTTAAAGGGGGGAACCCCCCACCTTTAAATTTACTTTTGGGTATCGGGATTGTGAAGGTTGGGAAAAAAACCACTAAAAGGGGGGAAGGATTTTTTTTAACGTTTGGGGAAATTTATTTGTTAATGTTAAAAGCTGCCTGCCACCCTGTAAAATTTTCTAGGGGCTTTAACATTGAAAATTTGACTGTAAAAAGAAATTTTAAGCAAGAAAAGGGGGAAGGGAAAAAAGGGTGGAAAAACAACACAAAACGGGAGTTTTGGGGGAAAGGGCAGAAGGGAAGGGGGCGAAGGACTTTTTGGTTTGGGGGGAGGTCGAATTTTTATTTCGTGTCAATTTTTTCATAGAGGAGGCGGGGGAAATGTTTTACAAAAGAGAGAAAGCAGGAGAGGGGGAAGAAAAAGAACAAAAAAACCCGGGACAAAGAGACGAAAAGAGAGACAACAAACAGAAGAAGAGACAGACAGACAGAAAGAAGGGGGAAGGAGACGGGACAACAGAGAGAGCAGAAGACAAACGAAAGGGAAAATAGAGAACAAAACAAAAGCCCCAAAAACAAGACAGAAGAAAAAAAAGAAAGAGACGGGGACAACAGACGGAGGAAGACAAAAAGGCAGGAAGGGGCAGACATAACGAGACAGACAAAGGGGAAGAAGAAGAGGAAGAGAGAGGAGAGAGAGACAGAAAAAAACGGGACAGAGAGAGAGAGAAGAAAAACCTACAGAGAGAGAGACAGACAGACAGACAGAGAGAGAGACAGACGACAGACAGACAGAGAGAGGCAGACAGACAGACAGGATAGACATACAGACAAGAGAGACAGACGATTAAAAAACAGACATACAGATAACAAAAGAAAAAATAAGGTAGTCAAGAGGCTTGGGAGACCACACGACGTGTATTTTCCTTTTTAATTTTAGATGAATGATTAACTTATACCATCATTATGCTTGTTTATGCTGTGGTCTTGCAAGAAAACAGAGTACCTATAGCACTTACACTACCATATATGCTGTTATATCCCCGCTGTGCTTTTGTAGCTTTCTCCTGACAGCACACAGCACAGCACCACGCGCCCCAGATACCATATGCTGTGTTTATGCTGTGGTTTTTTCAAGTAACAGAAATGCATTTTACAACCTATGCTGTTTTTCCCCGCTGTGCTTTGCTAGCCTTTCACCCTGACAGCACTCCCCCGGGGCTGGTATATACAAGCCATCACGGGAGTACCCCCTCACCATGCCTCGCCTGTGATGCCAATGATGATCCCTGGCGAAACTTTGCACGCACTAAAAACCCCAAGAAATGACGAGTGTTTTTGCCGCCTGAAAATTTCATGTATCAACTCAAGAAAATCAACTATATAATAAATATATTTTAATATATATATTTATATTAATATATATATATATATATATAAAATATATAAAATATATATTTTAAAATTATAATATATATATAAAAATATATATAGTTTAAAAATTATATATATATAATTATATTATATATAAAAACCCCAAAAAAAAAAAAAAAAACCCCCCCAAACACACACACCACACCACACACACACACACACACACACACACACACACACACACAACACACACACACACACACAAAACAAAACCCCCGTCTCCCAAGAAAAGGAAAGTTTATTTTCCTTTAAAAATTTGGTATTTTTTTCGCCCCAAAAACTCTTGAGGGCGCTGTCGTTGTTCACCCTATCTCTGTCACGGCGGCGACCAATCCTGCGTTATGGCGGGTTGCGGCTGTCGCCACAAAACTGCGAGGCGGCGCACCACACCCCGTCCCCCTGAGGCAGAGAGCGGCGTGGGGGGCGAGGTGCACAGAATGACAGTCACGCGTCAGAAAACAGCAGAGTTTTGGTGCAATCACGGCAGGGTTTAGTGTGACGTGGTTGCGTGTACTTCAAGGGGTTTACATGCGAGACTTTAGAGGTTTTTATCGTGTTCAGTCATCCTTCGCTTACGTCACGGCGTGAGCTCCGAATCGTGGTTGTATTACGTTCACCTATCCTACCTTGCCTAACCTTTTTTGCTAATGCGGATATGATGTGCCAAGCAAGTACTGTATGCTGACACACGTACTAGTATGCTGTTGTGCATAAGTGGCGAGGCCGTGCCTTCGCGCACTGTCCCGGCCCGCTCGAACCCCCAAGACTGAACGGATGTGAAGCCCACCCTCCCCCGCCACCACCTCATTGGCTTCCACCCGGGCGATGGTGTGTGTGTGTGTGTGCCTTATCGTGATATTGGGCCCCCTTTTGGGGACGGGGCAAGGTAGCGTGATGTCCTGGGGAGAAGGTAAGACAGTGTTTTGTGTGTTTATTTAAAACCGTACTGTTTCCACACTACCCCTCACCACGTCGGCGCTTTTGTCGGTGTTTTAAGCCGTTGCCGGAGCGGTGCATTCGGTTCATTTTGTCGTCAGCCTCCTTCCCACTGCCCCTTTGAATTATGAGTGACGAACACCGATCGACGGGAAGCCCCGGGCGAGTGGTAGGGGGCAGGGCTTTAGTTATAAAAAGCTGCAGGGAGGGGGGGGGCGAGGGTGGCGCAGGGGGGCGGTGGCAGGCCGGGGGGAATATGTGTAGGGGAGGGCGAAAGGGGTGGGTGGGGCGGGGGGGCTGTGCTACCTACCTGTGTTGCCTGCAGCCCGCCCACCCAGCCCCCCGAGACACCGCTTTCATTTACAGACGTGTGTGATGTACCGTGTGCTTTTTTGGGTGGGTTCACTACAGTTTAAAACAAGGCACGTAGCTACATCCGTCCTCAAAATTTTTAGTATGACCCTTTGCCGATTGCAAGCCCCTATCGTCGGCAATGAATAAAAACATAAGGGTGTCTGGGGGGCTTTGGGCCCCGACCCGCCGCCACCCAGCCGCCCAGACACCGCGCACTACTAATGTGCGAGGCACACGCGACCCGAGGTCTTTTCACTTCCGTATTCAGGAATATGAAACGTAGCGAACATTCACGTACATTTAGAAAGGAAATACTAAAAAAATATAAGACAGGTGTTGTTATTGCTATATTCATGTTTTGATGAGTCAATGCGTTTCCCAATTACGATTGGTGTGTGGGTTCTTTTTTTAGACGGACAAGACATTGCCTGGCCAGTGTTCCCAAGGGGGAATGCTGGATTTTTTAATGGAGAGAGAGAGAGGAGGAGAGAGAGAAAAATTTGGGGGGGGGGGGGGGGGGGGGGGGGGTTTTTTAATTCCCCCCTTTTGAATAGTCAACCACAAAACCACACATCAGCAACACGGAAGTAATAGTGCATTGTCCCTGCGTGTCTGCTCCAAACTATTCAAGTTTTTTTTTACCCTTTTTTTTTAGTCACAAAAATCGACGCCAACCGAACCACAGTGTCCCGGTTTAGGGATAGATCTGGGCGTTGCAAATCGCGAAACACACACACACACACACACAAAACACACACACACGTTGCAAAAATTATTTTAAAACTAGGCCAAAAATTTTTATAAATAAGGCCAACAAATTTTAAAATATTTCGTTGATGCAAAACACCAAGTAAAAGAATTAAGAATTTATCTTTTTTTTTGGGGGTGAGTGGTAAGTGTGTTGAGGGATGTTAGGGAGTTTGGGGGAGGAGGTTAGGGAGATTTGTCATTAAGTGGTGAATGTGTTGAGAGGAGTGTTAGGGAGAGTTTGCTTTTAAATGGGGTGTTTGAGAGGAGTGTTAGGGAGAGTAGGCATTTAAATGGGGAGAGTGTTGAGAGGAGTGTTAGGGGAGTTAGTCATTAAGGGTGAGGTGTTGAGGGAGTGTTTGGGAGAGTTAGTCATTAAGTGGTGAGTGGTTTAGAGGGTGTTAGGGAGAGTTATCATTAAGTGGTGAGTGGTTTTAGAGGAGGTTAGGGAGATTAGCATTAAGTGGTTTAGTGTTGAGAGGAGTGTTAGGGAGAGTTAGTCATTTAAGTGGTGGGGGGTGTTGAGAGGGGTGTTAAAGGGGAGTTAGTCATTAAGTGGTGAGTGTGTTTAGAGGAGTATTTGGGGAGAGTTAAAGGGGGGGGGGAAATTTAAAGTGGTTTTTGGGGGGTGTTGAGAGGAGTATTAGGGAGAGTTAGTCATTAAGTGGTGAGTGTGTTGAGAGGAGTAAAATTTGGAGAGTTAGTCATTAGTTTTTGGGGGTGGTTTAGAGGAGGTTTGGGAGAGTTAGTCATTTAAAGGGTAGTGTGTTGAGTGTTTAATGAATTTTAAACCCCATTCAATTATGTATTCTCCTTTTTTAGCTGTCAGTTGATTAGTAAAAATATGGGTACAAGATTATATGACTTCAGGTATTTCTCCAATGAAAACTGAATTCACTTTGGGGGCGAAAAAAATTTTTTTCTGGTGAGTTCTGAGTGCTTTAAATTAATTTGCTAGCCGTTTCTGTCGTTTTTTTTTTTTTTTTTTTTTTTTTTTTTTTAAAGATAGGTAAAGGTTAGGTTAGGGATATAAAAGGTTAAGTTAGGTATAGGTTCAGTAGGTTTTTAATTTGTGTGTGTAAATTTTTTTTGCAAATCCCCCCACACACACCCCACCCCACAAAATTTTGACAGAAACGGTTTTGATTTATTCAAAGCAATCAAAACTCACCCAAAAAAAATAGTTTCGTCCATCAACGGAAATTGGTGTTCATCTGGAAATTACCAACTTTCATATTGGAACAATTATGATGAAAGTTTGGTGTGGATATTTCGTTAATAGGTGTATAAAATAGGTGTAGATAATGAGTAGTGTTTTGAATAAATGGAAAATTACTGTGATGACGTGATGCAGGAAGATAAAACCCAATGCCTTTTTTAGTGAAATAATTTTTATCATTTCTTTTCTCTGCATATGAATTTTTTTTTCACCTAGTCGTCCACTTTTTACATGCTTTAAGAAATAAGTTAATATTGTTGTAATTTTATAAACATGATAAAAAAAAGATGAGAAGTAAAATAAAGATCAGTTAACGATGCATATTATCTTTTTTCATACACTGCTTTTAAATTAAGATCAACATAGCATTCGGGTTTATTTTAATTTTCAAAAGTGACTATATGTGATTTCATGTTGTTATGTGCATTAAAAAAAAGGTAAAGGACGTGGTTTTTGACTAAGGGGAGTAAAAATAATCACATCCTTTACTTTTTTTTAATGCACTAGACAACAGTGGCAAAGGTTTCCGTGGCAAGGTTTCTGCAACGGGGGGAGCTTAGCAAGAACCCGGGAGAAAGTTAATGGACGTACCCGGAAAAGGTTGTGGCAATTTGCTTTCTGAGGGAGTAGTAAAAGTGCAAAAAACGA
>JACEEZ010005458.1:0-19103 GCA_016584305.1 Chionoecetes opilio | reverse complement strand
GGGGAGGCACACACTGCCGGAACTGCTGACGGAGAGAGGAGGGAGGGAAAGGGAGGCGCCCTTGGTGCCGGAACTGCTGACGGAGGGAGGAGGGATGGAGTCGAGGCGCCTTGAGTGCCGGAACTGCTGACGGAGGGAGGAGGGATGGAGGAGGCGTCCTTGAGTGCCGGAACTGCTGACGGAGGAAAGAGGGATGGATCGGGAGGCGCCCTTGAGTGCCGGAACTGCTGACGGAGGGATGGGGGGAGGCGCCCTAGCTTGAGTGCCGGAACTGCTGACGGAGGGAGGAGGGATGGGAGGGAGGCGCCCTTGAGGGGCCGGAACGACTGACGGAGGGAGAGGGATGGAGGGGAGGCGCCCTTGAGTGCCGGAACTGCTGACGGAGGGAGGAGGGGATGGAGGAGGGCCCCTCGAGATGCACTGGAGGATGAATCACAACCAGCATTCACGAGGTTTAGGCAAAGAATATGTGGAAATTATCCACTAAACCGCTCTCTAATTAGGAGAATGGTTTTAAATTTTGAATGGTGGAATTTGACGCCTCCCCTGTCAAAAGGGAGACGAAATAAAACCCACCTATGTATATATTATTATAGATTTGGGTATAAATTAAGATGCTTCAAATATAGTAATATAATTTGGTGGTATTCACCTATAATACCACAATTAATCAAGGATTAAAATAAAATAAGAATTGTGAGGAACTTCCACGTATAGGAGTAAACATTATTGGAACGCTCCACGTGTGAGGCTCAGCTGTCTTGATAAGCTTTTTTCAGTCAGACATCATTCACGCATTAGTCCTACACGATGAAGGTGTGGCACTCTCTTGATGTACACTAAGGTGTAGTCACGTCATCCTAATATTTTGTGAGCCGTAACCGATTAATCGGTTAAGACGAGGACGAGGTTTTAAAACACACCAAATAGTATCGCGCCAGATCTGTAAAAAGTTACCGACGGCCTACCACAGTCGCCGCCATTACGTGCACCACAGCACCAGCCCTGCAGCCGCCCCACAGCGCTTACAAACCACTCCCTCAAATAATCATCAAGCCTTCATATCATCAACCCATCTGGCCCCTGCTGAGTATACCTTAGTTAGCGTCTAAATAGGGTATCAGTGCAGCTTAGGTAGTTCTTGGGTTAATAGCAAGGTGAGTTCACGTCAATTATTACTATAATTTCAACAGAATAATTGGTATATAAGGAAACGTAGATGTATAGATGTATACGCACACGTAGCCTACACACAGGTCCATGAAAGCATTAAACATCCTCGACGCACATCGTGAAATGGCTGTGTAGCAAATAGATATTCAAATAACATTTTCATAGCGCCCTAAGCATTTCAGTTTGATATCATGCAAGTCCATCTCTAAGTAAGAAAAAAATGCTAGGCCATTCTAAGAGCTCAAAACAATTAGATATCGATGTGTAATACAGACAATCACGCTACTACTCTTTGCTGTGCCTTCAATAATGTCAACCTTAACGATATTCCTTGAGCCTCGGTAAGAGGTAATGAAGTGTACGACACTTACTCCCGGCAACATCTAGAAAGGGCTGTGGCAGCGCTACAATCGTATTTTGTGATGGCAAGCAGGGCGGAGCTTCAATCAATCAATCATTGGGGGCATACGCCGGGGGGCGCGTCGCCTCGCCCACCCTACGACGCCACTCCCGGGGGTCACCACGCGCGAGCTCCCATGCAGGCTCCTTTCCCAGACCAAGCAGCTCTCGACAAAAAACATCAACTTGCCCAGCCACGAGCCTTGTGGGCGCCCCCTTGGCCTCCTCCACGCCTGATTGTCTCTTACAGATCCCAACCGATGGGAAGGATCGGTTTCAGGGTAGCGTGCCACATGCCCATATAGCCGAAGTTGGCGCTGACGGACTATGCAGATAATAGGCCTCGATTCAGTCTCACGGTGCAATCGCTGATTTGATACGTAATCATCCCAGCGATACCCCATGATTCTGCGAAGACACCTATTACCAAAGGCATTGATTCGTCTCTTCAAGTCACTATTTAGTGTCTATGTCTCACAACCATAGAGTAAGACAGGATCACAAGCGACTTGAAGATCCGGATCTGTGTCCTCCTACACAGGTACCGACAACGCCAAATACTCCCGCTGAGCGAGTCCATAACACCGTGGGCTATGCCAATCCACCGTAAGACTTCTTGATGTGAACCGCCGTCATTATGGACTGCGCTACCAAGGTATGTAAAACTTTCCAAGATCTCAATGTCCTCGTTACACGCATGAACAGACTGTACTGCTTCATCTAGTAGGTCTCCAAACACCTGGACCTTGGTCTTGAGCCAGGAGACCTCAAGTCCCAAAGGCTTTGCCTCCTCGTGCAGCGCCTCGAGAGCCATCACCAGGACCTCCAGCGACTCAGCAAAGATTACTGCATCATCGGCAAAAACAAAATCAGTGATCTTGGTGTTGCCGACGGATGCTCCACAATCATTTTGATCTAAAAACCTTGTCCAATACCCAGTCCATACAAGCGTTGAAAAGTGATGGGGCAAGGACGCACCCTTGCTTCACTCCTGTATTCACAGGAAAGAAGCTGGATACACCTGCCCTACACTTCACAGCACTCTCAGTCCCAGAATACAGACCAGTTATCAAACCAATAGTCCTTGCAGGAATCCCTCGGAGTCGCAGAAGATCCCAGAGTGACTCACGATGCACTGAGTCAAATGCCTTCTTGAGATCAACATAGGCTGCAAGCATCCCCTGTCGAAACTCACGTCGGCGTTCCACCAGAAAAACGAAGCGCTAGGATACGGTCCGTTGTTGACTTACCAGGCGTGAACCCAGACTGCTGAGGTCTCTGATGCTTCACCAGATGACTGCGAATTCGTGTCAGCAATAGATGGGCAGGCACCTTGCTTGGTACGCTGAGCAGTGTAATACCGCGGTAATTGTTGCAGTCCTGACGGTCCCCTTTCTCTTTCCAGATAGGGACGACCAGCCCCCTTTTCCAGTCAGGAGGAATGGTACCTGATTGCCACATGGCAGTCAGGACAGCATGCAACCCACGGATCATGGCCTCACCCCCAGCTTTGAGGAGCTCCGCACTGATTTTTACAAACCCCAGCTCCCTTTCCCCCCCTCAACTTTGCTACAGCCTTCTGACTTCGTAAAGAGAGGGTGCGGTTTCGTCAATTTTGGGAGGATCGGCACCCACTGCTTGAACCCAGGGGTGTGAACTGCTCAGTTGGAGGGTCCTCGTAACAACTGCCCAAAGTACTCACCCAACGAGCCATCTGCCTACCATTCCGCACGGGGGCCCCCACTGCGTTCGAATACCCTCGCCCGAGAAGGAGTTGGAACGGAGCTTCTTCGGGCTCGGTCGGGGGGTCGGGGGTCATTACGTTCAAATGACCTCACATCCTCAGCGGACTCCTGACTACCTCCCTTTGTTTTCCCCTCAGGGGGGGTCTAGCCCGGCGTGACAAGCCTATGCGGGTACTGGTTCCAAGCCACCTGGCAGCGCACTCCCTCGATTTCTCCAGGTCTCCGTCAGACAAAACCACCCCTTGACCTGGGCGCTCCCCAATACCTTTTTGGCAGCCTGTAGATTTTCATTTTTAAGGGTATCCCCAGTTTACAGGGTCCCCGAAGCACCGGCACATAAAAACGATTTGAGACTGCCACCGTTTACTCATACACATGCCCAAAGCCCTTCATTTTTCAAGAGAAACACAGTATGGTTACCCTTGAGATTCTTCGGGATTGACATGAAGTTAAAGGGGTAAAAAACAACAAGTCTGTGATTGCCAAAAAACTTGTGGAAATTATCCACAAAAACCCGGTCTAATTTAAATAAGGTTAAATTTGAATGGTGGAATTTGGCGCCATCGTCGGAATTCGGGTCGAACAAAAATTCCCCCTTGTTATTTTTTTAATAGTTTTGGGGGATTTTAAGATGAAATTAGATAAAAATTTTTGGTTTGGTATTCTTTTAAAATACCAAATTAATAAAAGGGAATTAACATAGTATAAAAATTGTGAGTGACCCGTAGGGATAAAATTTATTGGAAAAATTTACGTGGGGGTCCCGAGCCAAGTAAAATTTTATTTCGGGAAAAGGTTTTTTAGTAACGCGTCTCCCATCGACATGGGGTCGGAGTGAGGGGTTTGATTATACACTAAGGTGTAGCAACTCATAATAATATAAAAAATTTTAAACCATAAAGGGTTTAAAGAAAGGGGACTGGGTGTAAAACCCCCTTTATATATGGGCTCAGCTGTGAAAAGCTTCCTCGGCCGCCCAACCATCGGGGCCATTTAGGTAAGGTTTAAAACCAGTCCCCCCAAAAGCCACGAGTTCCACCCCAGCCTGTTGCAACTCTGACCACATCAACACCCAATCTTCCCCAGGATAGGACCCAGCCAACGCATAATAAAAACCCACCGCCAATGCTGAGTATACCTTAGTTAGAGCAAAATGGGGTATCATAGCAATTAAGGTAGATTGGGTTATCGCAGGGTGAGTTCACTTTAATCAACATTATAATTTTAACATTGTTTCGACCATAAATTGCTGGTGAAAATTTTTCCAACAGTTTTGGTGCCCTGAGTATGGGATTTTTTTTGGGGAAATGTATAAGGTTAGTGGGGTGGGACAAGTTTTGCCCGCGACAGCGGGTCGTGGAAGAGTGGAATTCAGGATTTTTCAGCTCCGGTGGCAGACGGATAAAATTTCATACGACAGGTTTTAAATGCAGTTTTGAGTGGCCTCATGCCCTCACATCTTTTTCCCGGGAGGAAAAGATTGAAGAGTGTAGCCCCGACCCATCGTAAATAATATAAGGTATTGTAAAGAAAATGAAGAAAAGTGTCACGTCTTGTAGGGTGTGTTTGTAGACCCTAGGAGACCATCATCCCCAAAAGCATCACCGGTGAGCCAATCAGCTTGATAGGGTCCAGATTTTTAAAAGGGGCCTGAAAGAGAATTAAAGGCTATGCGATTTATTTTAACCAAAGCCTTTTGGGGCCGATCTTCTCGAATGGCGTACTTGGGACTAGGCGGGTTTTATTTTTGAAAAACCCAAATTCATAAATTTTAAATAAATTTGAAAAAAGGGGGTGGTGGTATCCAAGCACTAGGGGGATATGGTCTGATACAGGGGGAAAACAGTTTCCCCCCTCCTTTGGCTTAAAAAATTTAAAAAACTTGGCCCCGTACCTCCCGCCGTCCTGCCCGCTGAGCCACAAGTTAGCCGCGACACAGACCGCATTTAAGATTCCTTCCCCCAACAATTTTATGAATTATTAAAATTAAATATGTGGGGATGTTTTAGGCCGGCCCCGCGCCTTGTAGGCCGAGTAAAACAGGCACATCCCCCTTAGTTTTAAAATTTAAATTGGGGAACCCTAACGCAAACATTTACCCAACTTTTTATTTTCTTTTTTTTTTTTTCATATCATTTAATAAATTTAAAAATCATGGGGGGGAAGGGCAAAATCTTTACTGCTAAATTAGGTTGGCTGACACGATTATATAATACGTGTGATAAGCCTGGGACTAACCCTATAGCTATAATAGTTTAAATCGGGTCTGCTAATGCAAAAAAACAAAGGGGATATTATGAAGGGCTTACTTCAATTATTAAAAGGGGGGGAAAAAAGAATTAAATTTAAATTTACGAGTCCAAGTTTTCAAAAATTTACAAATATTTGGGAACAGTACTCACATATGAAAACTTATGCGTGAACGAAACCCACACCAAAACCCTTTTTTTACCCCAATTTAAAAATTTCCAGATTTTCATTCCCTCTTTTGAGGGTGGAATGGTATTCTTTCTGGATAAATTAAATTTAAATTTGATAATGGGACGATAAAAAGAGGTGCATAAATTAAAACCTATTTGTTAGGTCTTTTAAAGGGGTCCTGCATATTGAGGGTGAAGGAATTAACCGTAAAAAAATGCAATTTAATGGGGCATTTAAAGTTCTTAAGATAATTATGAAGATAAAGATCAGATAACAAAAAATCTTTTCTGCAAATTCTGGTCTATGACCCTTCTCACAATCATAGAAAATTGGGAAGAGTTCAGAAAAAACTTTAAAGCTGCACCTAAGGGCATTGAACGCTAAACCTTGACAGAATCAGAGGATGGTTAGTATCGATTGGAGAAAATTCCCAACCCGGGATACGAGACGTTAAATAAAAGGTACAATATAATTACTTCACGGTCAAGCAATAGAAAGGGATTATTAAAAGAGTGCAAACATTTAAAAGGGTATTGGCAGGAACCCCCACAGGGAGATTGAGAAAACTAACCTAAGTTAATCAGCGATATCACCCCCTTTTAGATTTTAGAGAGCCTCTTGGTGGTGTTACCCCGTCCTCAAAAATTTACGATGGGAAAAAAACCGGTAAAAAAAATTTCAAGTAGCCCACCCGGTAAACCATCACCAAACCTACTAAAAAGACAGGGCTTTTCCAAAATATAGGGTTATTTAAAGAAAAGTCAAAAAAAAATGTGCTTTCTGCGAGAAGAACTCAACCCCCACTTGTAATTATCCCCAATTATTCCACTGGGTAAAAAAGGGTAAGGGACCGGGGTAACTGCCAAACCTCCCTTTAGGGGTAACTCCCATACACCTGTCCTATTCCCGGGGTACTTGTTGGAATGTAGAAAACCCAAATCATCACGTCATTATGTCCAAATGGTGAGGGGAGAACAGACCCTCGATTGTTAATTGGCAGTAAATAAAATGAGTAGTTCACCCGCTGCCCCAAAGGGCAGATTTTAAGGTGAGCAATAAGGGTAAAATCCGCCATTTAAAACAAGGGTTTGACATGGACACAAAGATCTTTATTAGTGAGAGATATTGTTTTTATTGCAACTCCCTGTTTAGCAAGGTGCTTAGCCTTTAGGGGCTTTCGGGCCAAATAAGAAGCTAAAATTTTTGACATTGTCGACCCTATTAAATTTGGTACTATAAATGTGGGGTAGCTGCTGTAGTTAATGACATCGGTATAAATTTAACGGTAAAAAATTTAAATCTACAGCTGAAATTTGAAAGAAAGGTTTTGACTATTTTAAAAATACTTTGAAGTGTTGGGGGCCATACCATTAATAATAGCGCTGTTATTTTGGGTCGTTTCCAAAATAAAGTCTCAAAAAACTAACTTTTCCATTTTCACCATGCCGGTGGAAAATTTATAATGGACCTATCCCAAACTATCACCACCCAAAAACAAGAGGAATGCATTCTAGTCATGCACCCCCCCTTTTGGGTTGCTAGAATAGGGCTTCATTAGCCCCACTAAAATTAAATGATTTAAAGGGAAAAAGGGGGAAATACCCCCGTCCCAAAAATTTTATGGGATCTAGAAATATGGGTAAAATACCCGCATTACCGAGGGGACAAATACTCTAGATCCTATGATCACACTGTCAATTATTTTAATGAAAATTTAATAGTCTCCCTTGGCAAAAAAATCCCCTTGTTACTTCCCAAATTTATACTAGTTAAAGCCTTTTAAATATTCAAAAAGAAAACTGAATAAAATCAGTCTAAATTGAGTGCATGAAAGAAATTCAAGATCAATTAAAAAGGTGATTTCTCGAGAAATGGAAGGGCAGAAAATCATAATTAGGACATTATTACCACACCATGCAGTGGCTAAAGATTCATCAACCACCCCCCTCAGAATATTTCAATTGTTTTAAACTAAACAAAATGCTAGTTTAAAGATGTCTGCAAAGACCCAATCTTTGCTAATCTAGGAGAGGTCCAGTAAAAATTTAGAACAGAAAAAATTTGCCTGTGGTGACATCTCAGGGTTTCCTAAAATTTGGCAAAAAAAGAAGATAGAATTTCACAAAAATTTTCCCAGGGGCCCGAAAATATAATCAGGGAAAAAGCCCCCTAGCCACATATAGGTTTAAGTCGTTCGTTTTGGGTTTCCGCTCAAGCCCCTTTCTATTAAAAAAAACATTGCGTACCCTTTTTAAGGGTTCTTAGCCCGAAATTGGGGGGAATTTATATGGATAATTTGCGGGACAATAAATTTGAGGAGAACTAATCAAATTTATAATTGGGAATAAAAAGTGCGGAAGGGAGCCCCCCTTACAGAGGTTGGAATACTAATTCTCCAAAGATAAAGGGGAAAACAGGGAAGGGTTTCGTAAAAAATAGCCCCCCAAAACCAATCAGTGTTGATTATGTGGAAAGTAAAAACTGAGAAAATTAGATTAAAGTTCCAATTTTTTTATGGGTCCAACAAAGAGAACACTCTTAATAGGGCAGCCACTTTTTTTGACCCCCTTGGTATAGTGGCCAAAAACTATAAGGGTAAAAAGTCTAATACAAAAGGCCCGGGGAAACACCCCGATTGGGGTACCCCCTAGATGGGAAAAATACAACAGAATGGGAGACATAAACGAGTTCAAAAGAAAATGAAGTCCCCCAAAATAGGGGAATAAATGGATGGGCGACAACCCCCGCAAATAAACCCTTTGTTGATGCTTCAAAAAATGATACGGGGCAGTAGTTTCTTTAAAACGGGGAGAATGTAATAATTATGTCTAAGGCTCGGGTTGCCCAATTAAGCCCAAACATTGCCTCAAATGGACGACTGCATTGAATTAGCATAAAAATTTGCTCAATATCTAAGCATTTATTACAAATTAGTGAAGTATATCTGTGGACCTAGTGAAAATTTTCCTACACTGGGAGTGAAAATAACACTAAAATCCCCTTTTGTCGGAATCGTGTTGGTAGATAAAGACTTGGTTCCAATTTCACTATAAACATGTTGCTACCAAGGAAACCCGCTGATATTTTTTTCCAGAGGAACAACTATCCTCAAATTAAATACAGGGTTATGGTTTTAAAGGTCCTACCTGGGTGAAAAAAAATAATGAATGGCCTAATCAAAAGGTCTAAGTAAGTAAAAATATCGAAGATATAATCGGAAACCCAATTGCCCAGATCCTGTTTTGGATAAAAAGGTTTTTTTATTAAGCAAATATTAAAGACTACTAAATTTGGGCTTTAAAATTTATAAAGTGGGATAGTTCGACCCTTTTTAAATTTTTGGGAGAACAATCAAAAACAGGGGTTTCCTGGGAATATCAGATCTTAGCCCAGGCCCGCCCCCTAGGGAAAAAAACTTTAAAAACATTAGGGCTGTACCTAGATAAAAGGGGGTCATTAGGTGTCGAGGAAAAATTTGGATCTGATCTTTTCCCCATAAAATTGCAAACCCATATAAATTTCCCAAACTCATCATCTTTTCTAATTGATAGTGGATGAAACTAGGGGAAATCTTTAAAGGGGAAGGGAACATTTGCCTATATCAGGAGAAAATTTTTGGATACCGCAGGGGAACAGGCAGTTAAAAAACTACCCAAATCTTGTATCAAAGCAAGAGATATGAGGGAAAACTGATCACCTATCCCGGCCCCCCAATCCCCTGGCGAGTACATCCTTAAAACCCTTTGAGGTAGCTGTGTCACTTTTTCTGGGGGAATAATAATTAAGGGGATATTCCCCCCAAAAAATATATGTTGCTTTTTTACTTGCACCCTCAAGGCTATTCATTTTGAAATACTGATGATTTAAGTCCCAACTTTATTCGGTTTTTCCGGGGGTTTGTGGCTCGGGGGTCGTGTCCTCGCGATTTATTACGTAATGCTACTAAATTCGTAGGGCCCCCCCATATTTTAGAAATATTAAATCTCCATCATACAGAGATCCTAGAGTTAAAGGAAATGCTCATGGACCTTTACTACTCCTAGAGTCCTTGGCAAAATGGGTTTTTACAGAAAGAATGATTGGCATTGTCAAGTCTTGTCTTAGGAAAACTCCCACAAAACAAAGTAGGTCTAGAAACTTTTAAAAACCCTAGTGACGGGGATTGAGACCCGTATCATAACCGACCCTAACCTAAATTAGATGATCCCGTAAATATAGAAGCTCTTACCCCTCCCTTTTAATTTATGGAGGACTGGAAACCCCTTTTTTTGATAGATACAGGGAAGTATACAAGATCCCACAATAAAAGACCCCGGGTCAAAATCTCCGGGAAGGTTATCTACCCTTTAAATAAATTTTAAGATATGGGATAAGTATTGGAGTGCAGATTATTTCTGATCTAAAGGGGAAAAATTTTTTGGGCTCAACCGCCAGAAATCAAGTCCAATCAAAGTAGGAAATATAGTATCCTTTGGGGGGATATGCCTCGTTCGCAATGGCCCCCTAGGAAAAAAAACAAATTGCATACTGATGGAAAGGGTTGGAATCCGTGAGTTACTAGTGAGGGGGCAACGATGTTGCGGGCGGGGAAAAAATTTGATCCCCCCAGATTAGCTGAAGAAGAAAAGAAGACTTTAGTCTGCGTCCGGCAGGCCAATTGGGGATTCTCGAATCGGAGGCAAGTGCTTTAAAGTGTAAAACCCCTTGGAGAAACCTCATTAAGGGGGTCAAATTACCTAGCAACCCAATTTTTCGCCGGCCCCCAGTTGGGAAAATTATTCCCTAAAAACCGTCTAAAATTTTAATAAAGGTTTAAATTTTAATGTGGAAATTTTGGGGCCCATCGCAGGGAATTTTGGGTACAAAACAAATTCCACTTATGTATAATTATAAAAATTTGGGTATATTAAAGGAATTAATTAAATTTGGTGGTATTCATCTATAATATCACAATTAAACAAAGGGTTAAAATAGTATAAGAATTTTTGGGGTGACCCCTAGGGAGTAAAATATTATTGGACAATACTGGCGGTCACGACCCGCTGAAAGTTTTTTTCAGTGAGTAAATTTTGTAAAGCGTCGCCCCTACGACATGAGGGCGGGGTGACGGTTTATTTACACTAAGTGTTTGCAACTCATAATAAAATAGTAAAATTTTAACCGTCAATCGGTTAAAAAAGACTAATGTAAAACACACTTTATAAAAATCGGTCAACTGGAAAAGCTTTCCTCGCCCACCAACCCTCCGGCCATTTTAATGGAGGTTTCAACCAGTCCCCGAAAGCACGAGTTCACTTCACCTGTTGCAAACCGACCCCATCGACAAAACCAAAACTTCCCAAGGAAGAGATCAAGCCAACGCATAATCAACCCCCTGCCCAATGCGAGTAACCCTTTGTTAGAGCTAAATAGGGGCATAGCAATTTAAAGGGATAATTGGGGTTTTTTTATGGGAGTTCACATTAATCAAAATTATAATTTTTTTAACAGTTTTTGTCGCCATCAAATTTGGGGCGTAATTTCCAACAAACTCGCATCCGGGAGGGGCTTAAATAAATATATTGTACTTTTTAAAGGACACTACAAAAACCCCCATATATATATATATAAATATATATATATATAATATATATATTTAATATATATATATAAATATTAAATATATATTTTATATTAAATATTATAATATATTATTTATAATATAAAATATTATATTAAAAAATTTTTTATAAATAATATATATATATATATATATTATAAAAATATTATATAATAATAATATATATATAAATATAATATATATATATATATATATATATATAAATTATATATATTTATATATATATATATATATTATATAATATATTATATATATAAAATTTATAAAATATTATATATTTATATAATATATAATATATATTTAAATATATAATATATATATATTTTATAATTTTTAAAATTTTATATATATTTTTAAAATATATTTTATTATCTATAAAATTATATATATATATATTATATATATATATATATATTTTAATATATTTTATAATTAATATAATATATGCGACTTTTACAAGCAAAATTTACCTATTTAAGCTCCGCCCCTGCTTGCCACCCAAAAAAATCGTTTGAGCGCTCCCAAAAGCCCTTTCTAATGTTGCCGGCGTAATATGTCGACATTTCTTTCTCCGGCACTAAAGGGCCCCTCCCTCCTACCCCCGTCGCAGTTCCGGCACTCAAGGGCGCCCCCCCACCCCTCCTCTCTCCTCACTTTCCCGGCATCAAGCTAGGGCGCCCCCCTCCATCCCTCCGTCACTTTTCCGGCACTCAAGGGCAAACCCCCCCATCCTCCTCCCCCCGTAGCAGTTCCAGCCCCAAAGGGGCGCCCCCCTCCATCCCCCTCCCCCCGTCCCAGTTCCGGCACTCAAGCTGGGCGCCTAAATCCTCCCTCCGTCACAGTTCCGGCACTAAAGGGGCCTCCCCCATTTTCCCCCCTCCGTCACAGTTCCGGATAAAGGGGGCCCCTTTCCCCCATCCCTCCTCCCCTCACATTCGGCACCAAGCTAGGGCGCCCCCCTCCATCCCCCGTCGCATTCCCATAAAGGGGCCCTCCCCTCCCCCCTCCCCCCCGTCGCGTTTTACCCTCAGGGCCCCCCGTCCACCCTCTTCCCTCCGTCAACAGTTCCGGGCTCAAGCTAGGCCCTCCCTCCATCCCTCCGTCAGAGTTCCTGCATCAGGGCCCCCTCCCCCCTCTCTCCCCCCTCCTCGCAGTTCCGGCACTAAAGGGCGCCTCCCTCCATCCTCCTCCCTCCTCAGCATTCCCGGCACTAAAATTAGGGCCCTCCCCTCCATCCCTCCGTCACATTTTCCGGCACTCAGGCCCTCCCCCATCTCCCCCCCTCGTCAGATTTTCTGGCACTAAAGGGGCCTCCCTCCATCAGTCCTCCCTCCGCAGCAGTTCCGGCACTCAATTTGGGGCGCCTCCCTCCATCCCTCCGTCCATTTCCCGGGAATAAAGGGGCCCCCCCCTCCCCTCCCTCCGTCATCATTCCGGCCTAAAGGGCGCCTCCCTCCATCCCTGTCCCTCCGTCAGCAGTTCCACCCCTGGCTAGGTGCCTCAAAAAACAGTAGTGTCGTTCTATTATGTACATTTTTTGGTGAATTCCTTGTAAGTTTACAAATGTACCAGTTCATTGCATTTTTTATTTTATTAAAACTCTACAAAAGGGGGTTGTTTTTGTTTTAGTGTATTATGGCCAAATACAAATGTTTTTTTTGTGCGTGCCCCAAATCTTAAAAAAAAGATTCGGGCGCATTGAAAGATTCGCGGGGTTGGAAAAAATTGTTCCCAGATGTCCTGGGGAAATTTTTAAAATTTTTGACTTCTTACCTGTTAAGAGTACCTACTCTACCTTTCACTCCTTACCCACTCCTAATTAAATCAGTATCCTTTGCATTCGTGCGCATGTAAGAATGTTGAATTGGTAGAATTAAAAGGGAAAAAGAAAAATTTACGGGAGGGGGTCTGATAAGATTTCTCATGGGGGCGTCGATTGGCCAGGGTCTTGAAGGGCCCCCCACCAAAAGAGTATATTTTTTCCCAAAAAAAATATAATTTTACTCGAAGAGTGACTTGGGCCCCCTTTTTTGTACACGTAAAAAAGTAGAAAAAAAAGTGGGCGGGGCTTAAATAATAAATTTGCTTTTTAAGGTAGTCACAAAAAAGCCTAAAAATATATATATATATATATATATATATATATATATATATTATATATATTTATTAAAAATATATATAATATTATATATATATATATATATATTTAGATATTAAAAAATTATTATCTATTCTATATTATATATATATATATTATATATAATATATATATATTATATATATAATAAATATATATTATATAATAATATATATAATTTAATATATATATATTATTTAGGGTAAAACCCTAGGGCCAAGAAAGTGAAATATAGATTATTTTTGAATTTGGCAGGGTGTTTTCTTTTGTAAAATTGAATTTTAGGGGGGTTTGTCCGCTTCAAATTTTTTGGGTTTAGCACTTCTTTTCATGCAAAATGGACTTTTATATTTATATGCAAAACAAGCTTTTAAAATGGATTTTTCATAGTAAGAATTGCTCAAATGCAAAAAAGGGTTTAGAAAATTTTAAAAAACGTTTCTTAGAAAAAATTTTTTCCATTTTACAAAATAAAAGGAAAAAGGGGGATTGCAACTCTGACCACCTCGAATACAATACTTCCTCAAGATAGAGGATCAAGACAACGCACATTACAACCACCTGCACCTGCTGAGTATAACTTAGTTAGAGCTAAATAGGGGTATCATAGCAGTTTAGGTAGAATGGGTTAATCGCATGGTGAGTCAAGTTAATCAACATTATAATTTTAACAGTTGTTGTCGACACATCAATTGGTGGTTCGATAATTCCAACAGTACGTTAATCTCCAATTTTTTTTAATCGTGGCAGTTCATGAAATCCTTGCAACTCATATTCCATTTTTATTGTTTCGAAAACTGATTAAGCTACGCTTATTACGCAGAATGCCCATATTTTCCTTACTTAGTTTGACTAATAAGAAATCAGAATATCTTTTCAGTATCCATCTTTGAAAATTATGCGTACAGATAACCAAGTTTGATAGTATTCATGTGAAAAATCGGGATGCCAAAATAGCCTAGAAATTGATTATAAAAAGACAGTGACCATTAAAATACAACAGCAAGATTAATTATTTTATTCGTTATAAACCACAAGCATTAAACCCAAAACTAATTTTGTTCTACCCACCACCCCCATTTCTTCAATGTTCTCTTTATCACAACATACTATCACCCTATCAGTTACACAAAGAGTATCGCTGCCACCATCGTTCGACCCAGAATCATTACCACCAACTGAGTCACAGGCTGTTAGGGAATATGTACCCCATAGCCTCAATACCTGTACCAAGAACAAAACACAAAAAAAGAAAAAGAAAGAGTAAGCTACAACAAAATAACAACACACACACACACACACACACACACACACACACGCACACGCACACGCCAAACGCACACAAAACACACACACCACCACACCACACAAAACACACAACCACACGCCACGATGGGAAATGGATAGAGCGTTGGTCTTTCATGCTGTGGTTAGCCGGTTCGATCCTCACTCGGATTTTTCACGACAAATGTGGGGGGTTTACTGTTCCGCTTGTGTAAAAGGATGTGTGACTTTGTGGGGTGTGTGAGGTCCCATCATTACCCAAAAGCTGGTAATAATGAGCTCCAAGCTCGCACGGGAGGGTGACACTGGCCAATCGCGAGTCCGATCGCGTGAAAGATCATAAGTGAATAACACCACACTCACACACCAAAAGTTACAAAAACATTATATACAAAACGACGGCTTATATATAACAATTATTATATATATTTATCAATCAATCAATCATGGGGGTTATACGCCGGGGGCGCGTCCCTCGCCAACCACGGACCCCACTCCCGGGGTCACCACGCGCGAGTTCCATGCAGGCTCCTCCCATACAAGCAACTCTCGAGCAAGAAACATCAAACGTGCCCAGCCACGAGCCGTGTGGCGCCCCCTTGGCCTCTCCACGCCGGATTGTCTCTTAAGATACAACGATGGGAAGGAGCGGTTTCAGGGTAGCGTGCCACATGCCCAAATAGCCGAGTGGCCCCCCCCCCCCCCCCGCTGGACGGACATGCAGGTAATAGGCCTCGATTCAGTCTCACGGTGCAATCGCTGATTGACACATAATCATCCCCCCAGCCCCGATACCCCCATGATTCTGCGAAGACACTTATTACCAAAAAGGCATGATTCGTTCTCTTCAAGTCACTATTTAGTGTCCATGTCTCACAACCATAGAGTAAGCAGGGATCCACAAGCGACTTGAAGATCCGGATCATTGTACTCCTGCACGGTACCGACAACGCCAAATATCACCGCTGAGCGAGTCCATAACACGTGGGCTATGCCAATCCGTCCCGTAGGCTTATTGACGTGGGACCCGCCGTCATTATGGACTGCGATACCAAGGTATGTAAAACTTCCAAGATCTCAATGTCCTCGCCACACGCATGACAGACTGTACTGCTTCATCTAGTAAGTCTCCAAACAACTGGACCCTGGGCTTGAGCCAGGAGACCTCAAGTCCCAAAGGCTTTGCCTCCTCGTGCAGCGCCTGAG
Organism: Chionoecetes opilio; assembly: GCA_016584305.1. Lineage (NCBI taxonomy): Eukaryota > Metazoa > Arthropoda > Malacostraca > Decapoda > Majidae > Chionoecetes > Chionoecetes opilio. Next base: position 3,118 of record JACEEZ010005458.1, on the reverse strand, counting down.
ACGCCATTCACCAGGGACCTCCAGCGGACTCAGCAAAGATACTGCTCATTCGGCAAAAAACCAAGGATCAGTGCTCTGTGTTGCTAAAAACGTATGCTCCACAATCATTGATCTACGTACAACCTTGTCCAAAATACCCGGTCCATACAAGCGTTGAAAGTGATGGGGCAAGGACGCACCCTTGCCTCCACTCACTTCACAGGAAAGAAGCGGATACACTGCCCCACATTCACAGCATCTTCAGTCCAGAATACAGACCAGATATATGATACGTATATATATATAGTATATATTATATATATATATATATAAATAAAATGTGTATATGTATATATATATATATATATATATATATATATAGTATATATCATATATACATAGATATATATATATATATATTATGTATATATTATATATATATAATATATAGATATATATATACATATATATATATAATATATATATATATATGGATATATAATATATAGATATATATATATATACATATATTATATATATATATATATATATATACATATATATTATATATATATATATATATGTAATATATATATATTATTATATAATATATATATTATATACAATATAGATATATATATATATATATCTGTATATATGTATATATATATATATATATAGATATATATATATATAGATGTATATATGTATATAGATGTATAATATATATATATGAATATATATATATTATATATATACATATATATATAGAATATATATATATAGATGTATATATATATATATAGATGTATATATGTATATAGATATATATATATATATATATATATATAGGATGATATATATATATTTATTATATTATATATATATATATATATTATAATAGATATATTATATATATATATATATATATAGATGTATATATATATAGATATATATAGAATATATAATATATATATATATATATATATATATATATTTTATAGATGCTATATATATATATATATAGATGTATATGTATATATATAATAATAGATGTATATATCTATGGATGGAATATATATTATAGAATATGTATATCTACATATAGTATATATATATATACATATATAGATATAGTTATATATACATATAGAGATATTATGTATATATATATGATAGATGTATAATATAAACATATGATAGAGAGATGAGATATATGATAGATATATAGAGATATATAGATATAGATATATATATAGTATATATGTAGTATAGAGAGATAGATATAGTAGGATATAGATATATATATAGAGAGATATATGGATATGTATAGCTCTATATGATATAATATAGATATGTATAGAGTATATATATATATAGAGATGTATATAGATATGATATATAGATATAGATTATATATATATATATAGATATATATATAGATATACATATATAGATATAATATATATGATACATATTAGATAGAGACAGAGATATATACAGATATATATATAATATATAATAGTAGATAGATATACATATACTGTAGTACTAGAAGTTATATACATATATTTATATATATACATATATAGATATATATATACATATAGATATATATATATAATAGATATATATATGATGTTATATATATATATAAGGTATATATATAGATATATATATATATAATATATATATTTATATATATATATATTATAATAGATATATATATACTATATATATAATGTATATATAATATATTATATATTTACATCATATATATCTATCTTATATATATATATATAGGCAGATAATTATATAGATCTAGATATATATAATCTAAGAGATATATAATATAGATATATATATATATATATATATAGATATTATATATATATAATATATATATATACATAATAGATATATATATATTAATATAATCTATAACATATATACATCTATATATATATATATACATCTATATCATTATATATATATATAATATGTAATAATATATATATATAATAATATAATATATATATTATATACATCTATATACATATTATACATATATTTATATATATAATATATATTATATATATATATTATATATATATATATCAATATATATATATTATTATATATATATATTATATACATCTATATTACATATATTACATAATATATTATAATATATAATTATATTATATATATACGTATCCTATATACTGGTCTGTATTCTTGGGACTGAGAGTGCGTGAAGTGTGGGGCAGGTGTTATCCAGCTTCTTTCCTGTGAAGGAGTGAGGCAAGGGTTTGCGTCCTTGCCCATCACTTTTTCAACGCTGTATGGACCGGGTATTGGACAAGGTTGGACGTAGATCAAAGTGATTGGGAGATACGTTAGCAACACCCAAGATCACTGATCTTGTTTTGCCGATGAAGCAGTAATCTTTGCTTGAGTCGCTGGAGGTCCTGGTGATGGCTCTCAAGGCGCTGCACGGGAGGCAAGCCTTTGGGACTTGAGGTCTCCTGGCTCAGGACAAGGTCCAGGTGTTTGGAGACTTACTAGATGAAAGCAGTACAGTCTGTTTATGCGATGTGGCGAGGACATTGAGATCTTGGGAAAGTTTTACATACCTTGGTAGCGCAGTCCATAATGCCGCGGGTCACGTTCAATAAGCCTTACGGCGGATTGGCATAGCCCACGGTGTTATGGGACCGCTCAGCGGGAGTATTTGGCGTTGTCGGTTACCGTGTGCAGGAGGACAACAGATCCGGATCTTCAAGTCGATTGTGATCCCTTGTCTTAACTCATGGTTGTGAGACATGGACACTAAAATAGTGACTTGAAGAGACGAATCAATGCCTTTGGTAATAAGGTCCTTCGCAGAATCATGCGGGTATCGTGGATGATTATGGTGTCAAATCAGCGATTGCACCGTGATGAGACTGAATCGAGGCCTATTACTGCATAGTCCGTCAGCGCCAACTCGCTATGGGCATGTGGCACGCTACCTGAAACCGATCCTTCCCATCGGGTTGTATCTGCGGTTCAGAGACAACGGCGTGGAGGAGGCCAAGGGGGCGCCCACAAGGCTCGTGGCTGGGGCAAGTTGATCTGTTTCTTGTCGAGAGTTGCT
>JACEEZ010005456.1:0-51738 GCA_016584305.1 Chionoecetes opilio | reverse complement strand
GGGTTTCCCCAACCTACTACTTTTGGGGGTTCCCGGGGATGGGCCCAAAGGGGGGGGGTCAACTAGGGGGGTTTCCCCAAGGGAAGAAGGGGGTTAAAAATTTCAAGTGCACTGGTCCTTTCTCCACCCGCTGCCTTTTTTTTTGTGTTTCATTTTTCCCCGTGTGTGCAAAATTTCCTTGCGATACAATGTATTTAGGGCGCCCCCATCACTCGCTTTCTATCTGGATTTAACCGGAAAATATCACTCCCCAAATTGGAGCCTTCCCGGCTCAAACGCAAATGGGCTGATTTCTAAATTCCCGGGGTTGATAACCCCATAGACCATTTTTATCAACTAAAACCTGTATACGCTGTCTGAATGCAAATTTCATTATTTTTTTTTCACAGTAAATTTTTGGGGGTAGGCCATCCCCTGGTTAGGGTATTTCTAGTAAAGATAAAGCGAAATGTTCCTTTTTTTGAACTCAGAGGTTTTCATTTACACAGGGAAGGGGTTTTTCACGACACAAATTTATTACAATTCAAAAAATATTGCCAAAAAAAATCGTTTTTCTATGGGAAAAATAGAAAATTGAAATTTCTGTCCTTTTTTCAGGTTTTAGTAAACAAATGAAATATGAAAGCTTTCTATGTTAAATCGACCCTTCGAGTTCAAAAAGCAAACCTTTTTTTCTATCTCTTTTAGAAGTACCCTAACCAATTGGCCTCCCCTAATTTTTCGGTATAAAAACCAAATAATAAAAATCAGCTTCAGACAGCTGTATATCAGTTTTTAGTTGAAAAAAATGTGTCTATGAGGTTACCAACCCCGAATAATTCAGAAATCAACCCCATTTGGGTCTGTAATTTTTGGGGAAGTGCCAAATTGGGGTATGTGATATTTTCCCGTGTTAAATCCAATACAAAAACGAGATGATGGGCGACCTCAAAATTTAAATTTTACGCCATGAATTTCATGGGGCTTGTAACCTATGGGAAAGGACAAAAATAACCTTGGGAGGAAAAAAGTAAAAAAAATTTTTTGGGGGACCACCCTAATGGCAGGGGGGGGTTCCGGAAGTAGCTATGGGATCTCCAAAAAAACTGCAGCCATCTGTTGTTGGGGCTACTCTGGTAGTACTTTATTCGGGTGGGGAATAAAACCACTCGGGGTTTCATGTCTTTTGAACGCTCCTCCCGACGTTTTGGAAAACTAAAGAAAGATGTTCTACGCCAAATTCGACTCTATATTAGCCCAGTATTCTCTTCGGGACACATCTTGTCTTGGGCTTCAATGGCTATTGTAACTGAAAAAAGATGGCTATGATTATGCATTCGTCCCCAGGGCTCGTTACATGGAACATTAACAGTTCCGCCTTCTGAATTTCGCGAGGCCCCAGAAGCAAATTGCGGGGTTCTTGGTATCAGAGACCAAGCTGCACCGCTGGACATGGTATAGAAAAACCCCCGGGGGGGTATTTAGGAGATCAACCAATCCTCTTTAGTACTCGTTGGAGCATCCTCCGAACTGCGGGTTTTACGGGGGGCGAGCTCTTTGCAACGATCACAGACTTGTTGTTGCTACACTTAATTTCATAAGTCAAGCCCAAAAAAATCCGGGAGGTAACCATACTGTGTTTTATTTTGAAAATTAAAGGGAAACTTGAAATTGCCCATGGTATGCATTGGCAGTCTCAACGGTTTAATGTCCTCTGGCCTCAAGGACCCCTATAACTGTGGGATACCTTCAAACTGAAACTCTCCAGGCTGCTAAGGGTGTATTGGGGGCCCGAGGTCAAAGTGTTTTTTTATCTCGCGGAGACGCTGGAGAATTTTGAGGAGGTCCGCTCCGCCTTACTGGAAAAAAGGGACTAGTACAGGCCCTTCACGCAGGACTAAACCCTCCTGGGAGAGACAGAGGTTGTCAAAGTAATAAAACCAAAACTTTGCAGAGTAAGCCTCGTCCAGGGGAGGTGGGGGCACCGCTGGGCCGGGGGCCCTTTCCAGGTGGGGTGGGGGCCAAACCCCTGTATCTCCCCAACGCAACCCGTATCACCGCATCTCCCGCGCCGTCCTTGGGCCCCCTCCGGGTGGGTCTCGCCCCAGCACCCGCAGGTAAACTATCGTAGTCTTGGGTTTTGTTACTCAAAAGTCTAAAAAAAAGGCACCCGTTTTTTACATCATTTTAAATCTATTATCATCATGCATGTTTTGAAGTATTTAATATTTTTATTCTTTCGTTTTATTTTACCACTGGTATGATAGAGGTGTTTTTGGTTAAGGATTAGATACTACATACCCCCAAAAATTTTAATTTTCCTAATTTTTTCTGTGGACCTCGGAGATTTTTTCTATACGAGTGGTTATCATAAAATTCTTATGTACTATTCTTTAATTCTTTAAAGCGGTTTTCGTGCCTTAAAATGATAACAACATATTTTGTGAAGTTTTGTTGATGTTGCCAAAACGTCAAGGGATAATAATATCGGTTTTACACAGGTATGTATTTTTTCTTGATCTATACTTTTTTTTTAAATATCCCATAAAACTTTATGAAAAACCATCTATATAAAACAATCTCTGGGTCCCAAAAAAAATTAGAAAAAAAATTCAAGTGGTATTAGTATCTATAAAAATTAACCAAAACCCTCTTTCATAACAATCTTGGGGGCCCTTGGGCCCCATGTATTGATTTTTGTGTAGTAGTTATATTGGACAAAAATGTGATGAAAACTCCAATCGTGTTTTGCGTCTTTTGGTCACGGGTTAAGTCCCCTGGGGGTAGACAAATTTTTCAGTGTATTCCACGGGGCACCAAACTTCGACGGCTAGCAACCCAAACCCAAAAGGGCTACGTAATTTGGGCCCGTGCGTGGAATATATTGAAAATGCCCCAAGCGCGCGCGCGCACACACACACACACACCCACCACACACACACAACCCCACAACAAACACACAAAAACCCCAAACACACCCCCCACACCAACACACCACTTTGGGGAAATATCTTACACTAGGGGGACTCCGATGTAAGGGTTAGCACCACGGTTCACAACCGGGAAAAATCCCGGGTTCGACCCCCCGGGGGAGGGAAACGATGGGTTTTTTTTTAAAAAACCCGAGCCCCTGCGACCCAGCAGTGAAGGGGTAGGGGTGTACCCGGGGTTTGCCCCCTCTCCCCGGGGGTGCTGGCTTCGGCCAACACAAAAGCACTAAGGATGAATGATAAAAATGTTGATATGGGAGAGGGGGCCACACGAGCATTGCTTGGCCCTGTAAAATAAAACTATAGATGAATCGCACAAAAACGTAATCCATAATCTACGGAGTTAGTGAAATGCGGCAAAGCGTTACCGAGATTTTTCTTCATGAAATCTAATTTTTTTAAAAGTTTTTTTGCCCAAACCCCATTAAAATTTTATTCAATCGAAATGGAACCAAAGCAGTTCCACCTAGGGTTTATTTTGCGATTTGTTTTAACCCTTTTCTCACAAAATTGAATTTACAGTTTTTTGGCCCCAAAACGACAGACAAACAGACCCCCGGGTACTCCTTAGTATATTTGATTGATAGGGTAAGGATATAGGATTAGGATTAGTGACTAATGTTCCAGGGCAAGGTGCTGGCCGATAATTAAGGTAATCCGTCTATAAAAATCATTACGCAGGTCAGACAAGCGTCCACGGAAAGTGTTGTGTTGTGTTGAGCGACAGTCTGCCTTTTTCACCCCCTTCGCCCTTTGGGCACTTGGGCTCGTTACTTGTTAGGTCGAAAGCTGGTTTTTCTACACGGGACTCCCCTCCCGGCCCAAAACCAAGTACATAAGGTCCTCTCCCTCCCCCAACTCCTACTGCTCGTGCCACAAAACAGGAAGGGACACCTGCCCTTTAACTTGATTCTTCATACGGGACTGTTTGATCTTGATATTAGTTTTGATCGTTATAATTGATGTTTCCACTTGTTCCACACTAGTTCCTATAATTTATTTAAAACGCAAATCTTTTCTTAAACCAAACGACCACGTTTATTATCTACCACCGAGTGTCGTCTGGTAGGGGTGTAATAAAACCTTCCTGTAAAATAGACTTCATCGGCATCTTCCCACGTCTCACCGACAACTGTAAGTTTTTTTGGGTTTAGCCCTGAACCCCAAAAACAAGATACGAACGGGTACAGTGGTTTCCCTTCCTGCCCCCTACCAATATCATATTCATACATATCCTTCATCACCGACAAGACCCCTGCCTCTCTTCTCCATTTATCCTTACATGCTTCTCTAAGAAAAAATTTCACACACACAACCATACGCTATCACCCTCCCCTCAGCAAAGTGCACCCCTTACGCACTCCCTTTTTCCCTTTTAAAACCCGTTCCTCACTCATTATACCATCCACTCTTATAGTCTTTTTTTTTCGTCTTTAACAAAATTTTATTTTTCAAAAAGTGTTTATTTTTGTTTCCCTTTCAATAAAAAGGTCTGTTAATATATGTTTTCATTCATTATCAGATGTTAGTGTGTTGCCGTTTTGTGAGTCGGAAAAAAGGCGCTTCTGGTGCCTCTTTGGGGCCAAACAAAGGCTTGATCCCTTTCCTCACATCTCCCTCTTTTCCCCCCCAAAGTTTGAAAAATATGTATGGGGGCCCCAAAAAGCCCCCTTTTTTTAAAGTTGCTGCTTCATTATGTTAAAGTTAAAAGTACCCCACTACTTTTTTTCTTTATTTTATTCATAAATTGCTAAATTATATCTAAAAAGTTTTTTTTTAATCTTTGAGCTTGTAATCAGTGCTTTTTTTTATATATATATTATATATAATAATAATATATATATTAAAAAAAATTTTATATAAAATATAAATTATATTAAAAATATTTTATTTAATATTATATTATATTATATAATATAAATTATAATATAATATATATAATATATATATTATAATATATATATTATATATTATTTTTTATTTTAAAATATTTTTATATATATATATATATATTTTATTTTTATATATATATATATATATAATATTTAAATATATATTATATATTATTATATATTATATATATATATATATTATTATATATATAAAATTTTATATAAATTAAATATAATAATATAATTTTATATAATATATATTATATTATATATATTATATATATAATATAATCTATATATATATTTTATATATTTATTATATATTATATATATATAATTATATATAAATATATAATATATAAATTTAACCCTTAAAAAACAAAAACTTTTTTATTATAATAAAATTTATTTTTTTTAATTTAAAAGTATATTTTTTGCGGTTACCTTTCCTTTTTCCCCCTTTTATTAAATATTTAAAATTTTTGTATTTTTTTTAAATGGGCCAAGTTATTTTCTCTTCCCCCTTTGTCCTCCTTGTATCCTAATCTCAAAAAATTGTTTTTTCACCAAAAACTTTTTTTCTTTTCATTATCCCAAATAAATTACCTTATAATTACGGGTTCCCCCGTATTTAAAAACAAAACCATTTTCACCCCCCCTATCCTAAAAAACCAACCCAATACTTTCGGGGAAATGGAGGGACCCCCACCCCCATAAGGTAAAGTTCAAAGGTCAAACCCCGCGGGGGGGATTATTTTTTAACATGACGAGGACCCAATACAAAAAGTAGAAGACCCAACCAGACGAAACAGAAGGGAAGGCAAATTAAAAGACGCCGCGGGGGCGACAAAGGCAGACAGAACAACAACAAGCAAAAACAAAAGTAAAAACGACACAGACGACAGACAAAAACAAGAAAAAACCCGACAGACACCCGACGACAGACAACACAAAGACAAAAAAAGAAGAAACAAAAAAACAGAAAACCATTAAAAAAAACACACAGAAAGCCCAAAACAGCCCCAAAATTCCCCAAAAAAATGAACTAAGAGGAAAGACAAAACATTAATTTTAAAAATTTTTCCATCTTACAAAAAAAGGGGGTACACGGTTAAGGGTTCAATAACCCATTTTTGAACCCCGATTACCTTCTGTTTTTTTTGTTTTATTTTTCCATCCAGGTATTTTTTAGAAAATTTCGGATTTTCCCACCCGGAGGAAACCTTGGACGGGAATTGGTGGGACCAGGGGGTTCCGGGAGTTTTTAGAGGGTTTATTCCCCCCAAAAAACTGGGAAATTTCCCTTTTTTTTTTTTTTATTAATTAGTCGTTTTTTAACATTTAAAAAAAGTTTATTTTTTAAATTTATTTTTTAATTTTTGCAAAAATTGTGGGTGGGGGGGTTTTTTTTTAAAAAAAAGGAAAAATTTTTTTTTTTTAAAAAATTTTTTTTTTCCCCCTTCCCCTTTTTTTTTTTCCTGGGTTCTGTAGTGTAGAACCGTCAATTTCTACTGTCATGCAGTAATGCGCATGCGTGAGTGAAGCCTGGGAGGGTGTATTGTTTTGCCATCCAGTTGGACGAGTCAACTGACATCACTGGAAAAGCTCAACTCTTAACATTTATCAGGTTTGTTTGTAAAGAAGGCATAATTGAACAATTTTTATTTTGCAAACCACTTCCAGAAACACAAGAGGCCAAGACATTTTGAGGTTGTCGACAACTATTTCAGTTCTTACGATTTGTCATGGAAATCATGCATAAGCATCTGCACGGATGGTGCCCCTTCTATGTCTGGAAGCCTAAAAGGATTCATAGCACTGGCCAAACAGAAGAACCCTGTCATTGTTTTCACCCACTGTTTTCTGCACAGAGAGGCCCTCATTTCAAAATCATTAGTACCCGATCTCCAGAAAGTATTACATGAGACGATCAAAATAATTAACTACATCAAAAGTAGGCCCTTAAATTCAAGGTTATTCTCAACACTATTTCTGCCATGGAATCTGCTCACACAAAAACTTCTACTGCACACAGAAGTGAGATGGCTATCCCGAGGGCGGGTGCTTTCGCGGTTTTTATGAATTAAGGGAGGAGTTTCTTATATTTTTGACATCAGAAGAGTCTGAGCTGTCTGACCTGCTCAGTAATGAAACCTGGTGCAATGAAGTTGCATTCCTGGCCGATATATTCCAAGGGCCTTGAACACTCTTAAGAAGAATATCAGGGGAAGGATGAAAATATCCTGACGTGTACTGACAAAGTAAGCTCTTTTAAGGAAAAAACTGACATTGTGGGGAGCCAGAATAAAAAAAAAAGAACAAAGTTGAAATGTTTGAACTCACAAAAAATTGCAGGGTGGACAAAAATCTTGTCAGTTTAATTCTACAAAATTTGTCACTACTGAGTAAAAACATTGAAAAGATTTCCCATCACTTATGTATCTTCCTTTGGGACGGGTGAGAGCCCCGTTTGTATTGATGCGTGCGAGTCACAGTTTTAACTGCTGCCGAGAGGTGAGTTTACGGAAACAAAATGACAGGGGGACTGAAACGAAGCCCCTTCGACAATATACTTCTTCTGGTTGCCCCTCCAGAGGAATACCCCCATTCCAAAGAAGGCAATTGAAGTACTTTTTCCCTTCTCAACCGTATCTGTGTGAAGCTGGCTTCTTGCTAGAACACAATGAAAAAAAAGACCAGGTCACGGTTCAGACCTGGGGGAGAACTGGGGGGTAGCCGTAAACCATTCGACCTCGGACGAGGAACAAATGAGACAACACCAAGCACAGGTTTCCCACTGAAATTTTTTGAAACGAAAGGGTTTTTTGATTTTACTTTCGTTTTTATTTGAAAAATCTATATCGAAAGTTTTTATATTTTTTTAATGAAAGGGCTTTTCCAATGCATCCTGTTTCAGGCAATAACAAGAAATTTCAAAAATTTCAAAAATTTTATTTAAAAAAATGATCACAAAATATTTTGGGAAAACAAATTTTAAAAAATTTTTAGTTTTTTTAACCCTGAACACATTTTTATCATTTTATTTTTTTAAATAATCAAATCTTTTTTCCCTTTAAATACTGATGGTTGCCTCGATCATTTATTGCCTACTACTGTGCCGTGGATGAAAAAGGGGTTAAATCACTGAGTCCTAGAGGTTTTGTATTTTTCCCAGGTTTTTTGTCCTATTAAGTTGTGTTTACCCTTGTTGTATTTTTCCCGTTTGCTGTTTTATGTAGTTGAATTTCCCAAATTGTATTTATCTAGTTATATTTTCCTATTGTTTTACCAAAATTTAACTAGCTGTTTTTCAGGATCTGATCACATTTTTATGGTCTATATCATTCCTTTTATAAGCACGTCTTTCCCCCCCTCAGGAAGTAGTCTCGCCCCCGCCCCTTTCACGCTAAAAGAACACGCGCTGGGTCCGTAGACTACGCTTTTCCGCTTGAAATGATGTCGGTCAGGATTCTGGCTGGTCGGGAAAACTTAAGATGGATCCTTGGGGTTCTTATTACCTCTCGCCCCTCTAGTGGGTTAGACTCTAACCTTCATCCTGCTTGTCTCCAATGTCATGTTCCCCATTCACGTCTATCTCAGTCGTGGATGCAAAGTTAAAACCGGTGATTTGGGCAGATTACATCTGCAATTTATCAGTATGCTGCTCCATGAAAGTAAGTTATCCCTTTCCAATCTCAGAAAATGTTAAATGATGCATGTATGGATTTTGTGTTCTTGTTTCTTTGTTTTGATGTGATGTTTTTCATCTTTTATTCAGGAACGTCGTAAGAGGGTCTTTATTAGTTGTATTTAACCCTTTTAGTATACAGGGACTGCTGTATACTCTTTTGATCCTGTCTTCGTATCTAATATACTATAGGGAAAGTCGTGTGTCTGTCTGTCTGATTTGGGTAGTCGAAACTGTAAATTCAATTTTTATGAGGAAGCTCAAACCAAAAAAAAAGGGGGGAAGCGGGTTGGTCCCCCGGGTTGAATAATTTTGAAAGGAGGTTTTGGGCCCTTTTTTTTTTTTTTTTAAAAAAAAAAAAAAAAAAAAAAAAAAAAAAAAAAAAAAAAAAAAAAAAGGGGGGGGGGGGGGGGGGGAAAAAAAAAAAAAAAAAAAAAAAAATTTTTTTTTAAAAAAAAAAAAAAAAAAAAAAAAAAAAAAAAAAATTTTAAAAAAAAAAAAAGGGGAATTTTTTAAAAAAAACGTTTTAAAAAAAAAAAAAAAAAAAAAAAAAAAAAAAAAAAACTAAAAAAAAAAAAAAAAAAAAAAAAAAAAAAAAAAAAAAAAAAAAAACTTGATGGGTTGTGGTTGTTAATGACTTGGTTTTATCCAAGAGTTTGAGGGAAACCCTGAGTCGCAGCTGGGGGTGAGGCACGTCCCACCCCTACCAGAGCCTCAGGGACATCCTCGACGACCCTAACTCCATCAGGTCGGGTAAAAGGGGAAGCTCACATATGGAACTGACAGAGAAGCCCAAATCCCCTTTTTTTTTTTTTTCTATGCGTTTCCAGGGAAAGTGAAAAAAATCCGTCACAACCAACCCCCAAAATAAATTTTTGTCTGATAACTTTACGAAATATCTATCCCTATTATAAAAAAGTTATTTTTGTGTAGTTTTCTTTAATAAAGACAGCCAGTAGGTATTTTTCCGTAAAAGTAACCAGGCTGGGCAGAAAGGTCGTACCGCCGGGGAGTGAGAATTTTTCCCATCCTTGGGGAAGACGTGACAACGGCCCCCAGTCATCTTTGGCTTCGACACAAATATTTTCCGGCCAGGAACAACCTTCTCTTTGACAGGTAGTATATACGTGAGGAAGACAGTCTTTTTACCCCTTTTTGTTTTCCAGCTATCAGTCTAAATCTTCGGGAAATAAGCCAACAAAAATTTTCTGAAAATCCTATCTATCAATATTTACTATCTATCCATCTATCAATTTCTTTTTTCGTCATCTATCTGATATCTATTTAGTTGCAAGTTTTAATAGTACTTAATCTTTATCATCATCATACCATTATCATCATTATCACAATTTCAGGTCGATGCAATTTTTACATCGGACGTGAGCGAGTCTATCTCAGAATCTTGGAATGATCGGCAGCAAGACTAACCCCTTTAAATTTCAATTTTATGAGCAATGGTGAGCAAATTATGGATGTTCATGTTTATGGGTACATAAGAGATCTCATCTATACCCCAAACCTTTTTTATTCTATAATTTTAATTATAAAGTCCATTTTTTGAGAAAATCGGCTCTATCCTCCCTACAGCGCGGAAGGGGTTGGGAGTTGGACAGTCGCATCACTCCGCTGCCTTCAGAAAACTTTATATATCTGCCATAGCTCCCTTTACACAAAATAGGAAAAATGTGGTTTTTAAACTTGGATTAAGCAGTCATTGTACATCTTAACAAACTTTTCAAAATTTGGGGGTGTTAAAAAATACGTAGGCTAATTAAAAGATGTTGCCAGAGAATAAATGGTAAAGTTTTTGCCCAAATTTTTTTTCATACTCGATAATTCAGCAATTTGAAAAACAAAAAGTAGAGTAAAACATGTGTTTTCGTACATCAACTTCCCTGAATACGATGGGCTTTCAGTGTTCACATAAACACGATATAGCAGAGAAAGGAAGGATATGTTTGAATATATTACGTCCAGATGATGGGGCTGCGGGGATAGGGGGGCAGGGAGGGAAGCAGGGGACACCCCCGCCTAGAGTACCCTATTCTCCCCCCACCTCCCGCTCACCTGTCTTGATGAAACAATGCAAAAATATCCTTCCTTTCTTTTTATATCCTGTTTAGTAAAAACTGAAAGACCATCGTATTCAGGAGAAAAGGGTGACAGAACAATGTTTTTTCTCTACATTGATTTCTAATTGCGTAAATACGATATGAATAAAAAGTGGGATAAATTTTTTCCATTTCTTTGATTACACTTTCTTAATTAAGTGGGTCACTTGGGCGGACAAAAAGGCTTCGCTTCCCCCCCTGGGGAAAAGGGAAATATTTTGAGGGGTTTTTCCTAACTTTTGTGCCGCTGAATCCGAAAATGTTTTTTGGTCATCGTTAGCGGAAAGTTTTGGGGGGGGCGAAATTTTGCAATTTGGAAATTTGGAAATAAAATTGGAAATTACAAATTGCAGAATGAGAACCAACTCGTAGAGACCTCTTTTTTGGGACTAAAAAATTTTGAAGCTTTTTAAGAGTGCCTAAAGTTTTTGAGTACCCGGGGTTTGTATCTTTCGGATTACGTCTAAAATAAAAATTAGAGATAAGGGGAAAAAAAATTGGGAAAAATATAAAAGGAATAATTTTGGCCTTAACCTAGTTCTTAATAATTAAAAAAAAAATTTTAATTAGTAAAAAAGTAAAAAATAACAAAAATTTTTTCTTGGAAAATTTTTATTGTTTTGGAATTTCTTTTCTTCGGGTTTTCAACTGAAAAATGCTTAGGAAAAGCCCCCCCAAAAATACTTCCTTCCCCTAATGAAGCGAAAGCCTTTTTTCCCCCCCGAAGTGACCCGAGTTTTAATCCGAACAAAATTTTTCAAACAACAACCCCGAGTCTCCCCCGCGTATTTTTGGAAAAATAACAATTAAAACCCAAAAAAAAATCCTTACTTGCGATAGCGAGCGTTCCAATTAAAAAAAAAATCGATATCGTCGTCTCGCCATCGACGTCCTCATGCCCATTTTCCCGTCTTTGATGCACATTGGGGGACAATCGCAAACTCCGAAAGGAGTCTGCGGGCTTGCAGGGGCAGCGTTTGTCGAGCATTTTCGTTTTGCTCCGCACTGCTCCACCCCTGATACTTTGGGGGGGGGGGAGGCGGGGGGAAGGGATAGGCCCGGGTTTTGGCCCTAGCCGTACTTGGGGGGTCGAGGGTCCCAACTCCTTCTTCACAGCCCCCCCCCAGACCGGCCTGAGCGGGGCTCGCATAATGTGTGGGGGGTGGCGTTGACTGTCGGAGGGGCCGTGCTGCCCCAAACCCTTCTTCTTCAAAGTGCCGCCACCTCGCCTCGGCGGGAACAGTTATCCGAAAATTCTGCCACGAATCGGCACAGCACGTCCAGGCTTTTTGCTCAGCGGACCAGGGCTTCGGATGTCCCCAAAAGCGTCGGGGTTCCCTGGTCGCCGCCTGAACCGGGGCCAAGTTTGCAACTTGCCTTTCCTAAAGAGGGCGAAAAGGGGTGCCCAAACCAGTCAGACAGGAAGGGCGTGATCACTCCGCGTGAGACCCCAGTTCTCGTGGATGGTGAACGTTGAAAGCTTTTGCCCAAGGGGAGGCACGTGTTGGGAGGTATTTGGGGGAAGTGTGGGAGGGGAGGACGGGGACGTCAGTGTCCGGAAAAAATAGGGTTTGCCTCCACATCTTTGTCGGCATGGAGAGATGAATATCATTTTAGTGTCCGCTTCCTCTTGTTCGGGAAGCGAACTTGGCTCCCCCCGGTCCAAAGTTCCCACGGTTTTTGTCGCGCCACGCGCAGCGCGCGTAATCCCAGAATGGTGCTGGATTTGGGGGGCAAGAGAGAGGTCATAGCAGTCTTGTTGCTTTTGGGTGGAAAGAGTTACCAGGTCTTTCCCCGTTTGACCCTCGTCGCTTTTGGGTTTCCCATACGTATCCTCCACCTCGGGCTCGCTTTTCCCCTGTCTTGTCTTTGGGGACGCCCCGATTGACCCGTCAAAAACGGTGCAACTCCCCGTAGCCAACACCCAGTTGGGCAATCTCTGCGGAGGGATCCAACCAGGGCCTTAAAGTTTGCTGAGCCGGGAAAAGGGGGGGTGCTGAAGGATAGCCATCCCGTCGAGGGCCAGCACGCGAGAGGATAAGGGTTTTTCGAGGCCGTGGGACCGCCGCGTTTATCTTTTCCAGAACCCTGGAAGGGCATTTTTGTCGTGACCCCGGGTGGCCTTGGGGCGTAAAGAGGGCAAAGGGAACAAGGGGAGTCATATTTTGGGGATATGGTGCGAAGGTCCCGACGCTGTCGAGTTTGGGGGGCGGCACAGGCGCCGAGTGAAGTCTGAGGATCCCCCTGACAAACCCTGCTTCCCCCCGATTGAAACTTTGGGTTTTTTGCCCAGCGTTTTGAAGTTTGGTAGGCGCAGCGGACCTCCCATGGCTTTGCTGCGCATCCTATCCTTCCCTCTTTGTACTTCAAGAGAGCTTCCCTTTCCCGTCTCCTCGATTCTTGTCATGCGTCCCCATCCACTGGAAACAACCTTTGGGGAAAGGGCGGGTGGTGAGTTGGGCTTTCTGCGGTGAAGGGGTTTGCTGGGGAAGAAGACCGCAACCTCTTGGTCATCTCGTGGTTTTATAAAAAAACGACCATGAGGGGGCAGTCAGAGAAAAGTTACCATTTCTATTAAACAGACGGTGTGCCTTTTGAAACAGATAAGCCAAAACATTTCAGACTTTATGGAAATTAAAGGCCCCAAAAATTTTTCCTTTTATATTTTTTTCATTTTTTTTTTACTTTTCTCTAATTTCCCTTTTTATTCATATGTGAACAGATACAACCACGGAGTAATAAATAAATTTTTTGCACTCTTAATAAAACTTCATTTGAGTCCAAAACGAGGTCTCTACGACGTCTGGTTCTCATTTTCAATTTGTAATTGCCAATTTTTTTGCCAAATTTCCAAATTTCAAATTGCCGAAAAATACCGCAAAGGTGACCCAAATACGATTTTCGGGTTCAGCGGACAAAATGCTTAGGATAAAACCCTCAAAAAACTTTCCCTTTACCTAAAGTGAAGCGAAACGCCCTAAGTGACCCACATTAGCCACATAGTGTTTAACCCTACCAAGTTTTTAAAGTGTGTTTAGATGTACAAAGACGCAAAAATCCAATGAGTAAACAAAGGGTTATCATTGCTTACAGCAATGATAATTCCTTCTGTAAAACCCCATTTCCTATCTTGTTAATAGGAGCTATGTGAAATTAAATGTTTTTTGAAGGCGGGGGGTGATGGACTGTCTACAACATACCAAACCCCTTCCTCACCTCACCTTGTATGCTCTTTCCTCCATCCCTTTCACATGAATAAATCATTTTTGGTTCATTGTAAAAAGTAAACCTGGTATATTAAGTACTTTTATCGTACAGAAACAATCGATGAGCTTGAGTGTATCACGTGTACAGCACCCCTTTTTATCCCCCGATCATGTACGTAACGAAGCGGGGGACGCGAAAACGGTAAGCAGACATACCAATTCCAGCCTGTGTATGAGACTGCCCCCCCAAAATGACCCCTCAGCACCTCGTTTTTTTTTTATCAACAATCATGGGTGTGTTGCGATGATGATGTTCATCTAATATTAATTTTTTTTTCTTTTTCAAAAGACCCTTCGATCTCCGGCCGTCATTCCCATATGATCAAATACTTATCGCATCTCATGGTTAGCTTAAGATCAATTTCTCAGGTTTACAAAACATTAGGTATGACATTGGTGGCAGCGGTGGGATTTATCCCAAACGGGATACTATTACAGCCACTACGTAACATTTTACCGGTCGAGCCACAGCGATTGCAGAAACCTGAAAGGAATTTATCTAGAGCCAGCCATGAGAGGCTGCTTGGGATTGATCCTCTACCAGGACACCCGAGATATTGTAATGCCCGTTATTCGGAAGAGATAGGATGGGAATTCCTATCATACAATTCCCGGGTTATGTCCGTCAGCAATTCAACCTTTTCGTTTCTCGTGAAATTTATCTTCTTTCTTCCTATCTCCCATTTCTATCTTCCTTCCTTCCCTCACTCCCTCCCCCCATACACTCCGAGTACGAGTCAAAATTCGTGGGACACTTATTTCGCGATCAACTCGATAACTAGTGGATTCAAAGCTTTTCATCCTCCCCTCACCCTCCTATCAGATCAAGGAACTCTCCTAGATTCTTAATGTCCTTCAAAATAGTCACCATAGTGAAAGATCACGTTCATACATGGATGGGTTAGTCGAGTTATTCGCTAAATTGAAAGTCTACCAAATTTCTATTCAGACTCCCATACCTCGTCGCTCTAAAAAACGCGTTCGTGGGCTTGAACGAAATGAAATAACACTTTCCCCGGATATTAGTGTAAAAATATTAAATTTTTCTATATCAAAGTTAAGGAACTGTATAATAGGCAGCCATTTCATATGTATACTTGTTGCATTAGTTAATTAGTCATTCATGGTCTGATAATCCCTTCAGGAGAGGCCAAGTTCATAGAATCCGAACATTCCCCTTTTTCCCGCCTTTCATCCCAACTTCACCTTAGTTACCACGAGAAGCCAGTCGTCTCTCCACTCTTTTCAAGGTAAGACGTGCGGTACCTCGCTCCTATTCCCTCCCCCCCCTTCCTTGTTATAATATTTCTATCTATATTTCCAAATATAGGTACAGTTGTTCAGTTTCACTAACGCATAGGAGGCCTGCCCCATCCTTATAAGTGTTATTAACGCGAGTCGTCTCTCCACTCTTTTCAAGGCTTCGACGGGAGTCTCTCATCCATCCCTCTCCAGAAACCAGGCCACATGGTACAGTGACCCCCACACCAACCCATTACTCTCACATTTTCTCTCCTATATATATATTCCATGTATACCTATAGTGCTCAGTTGATACGGACATAGGTGGTAGTTCTAAGAATGATTCTGTGAGGGAGGTTATGCTCTAAAGAGCTTGCCCGTTCCAGATTAGAGTTTATATATGTGTAAGATCTCAAACAGAAATGGTGTTTCATGGTGAATAAATAGGATGATGTTTCAAATATAGTGCGTGTGTCATTTAGTAGAAACCTCAGGTGATTATTCTGTGTTAGGACAGTAATTCCCCACACTTCCAAAAGAGTCAGCCTTACTCGGAGTAATTCTAAGTATCAACCACGACTACCAAGATAGATCTAATGTATATCTATTCAAACGTGCCCAGGAAGTAAAACCATAGAACTACTTGCCTGAGCTGGTGGCAGCATTTCCCCTCACTCCTTAACTCCTACCCCTACCCCTTTCCCTTAAGTTCATTCCCCTTTCAGTACTCTCCGCAGCGAGAAGTGTTCGTACTATAAATAACTAGTGAAGTTATAAGACAAGTTTCAATTCTCAATTCAGTTGTAATCAATGTAAAATCCTAACCAATTAATATCATTCAATAACAAAGGTACCACAACTACCTATACAAAAACCCTGGCAACACACTGGTGGCAGCGGTGGGATTTTTTTTTTAGTATCGGTCATAAGATACAATAAGTTTTAAAGTTTTCAAAACTTATAAAAACTCTGGCAACACAATATGCGACACAGTAGCCACCACTACATAGTCAAGATTGATCACCAAGGCCTAAGTGGTGTTTTGTTTGCCTTGAATGTCGTTCGAATAGAATACATCGTCGTGTACAATATATAGGACCATCCATCATCTTTCCTTAGGGCATGTTCGTGGTGCTGCTGGTCGGATTTGGCGCTGGCTTACTCGCTCTCCTCGCAGAGTTTATAAAGACTTGCTGCAGCAGCTGACAGAGGACTCAGTCAGAAAACAGTCTTTATAATACCTCATATGCATAAAATGGCTCTCTCGTATACAGATGTTATTACCTGATTGAGAATAAATATTCTTGATTTTAATCAATGTTTTTTTAGTCACCAAAAAATACCTCAAGCAAAGTGCTGCATAGTTTTTTGATGTATTTGATGTATATTGCAGACCTTCAGACGGCGAATCAGATTAAGGAATGAAAGTTTAGACCCAAAACATGCTAGCGCATATTATCTGTACGGAAAATCAAATACGAAAACCATCACGATTGTATTTACATTTATCTTCGTGATCGATAAAGTTCGGGTGTTGCATGCGTGGGTGTTACGCGTCCAGTACATCCATGACCATAGTGTTTATCGTTAACTTATGATGGCATGATGTATATCTGTTTGTTCTCGGGGTATACTCTACGTGCATTGGAATGTGTGTGTGTGTGTGTGTGTGTGTGTGTGTGTGTGTGTGTGTGTGTGTGTGTGTGTGTGTGTGTGTGTGTGTGTGTGTGTGTGTGTGTGTGTGTGTGTGTGTGTGTGTGTGTGTGTTATTCATTCACCCATGGTCTTGTCCACGCGAGTCGGACTCGTAATCGCCAGTTTCACCCTCCCGGTGCGAGCTTGGAGCTCATTCGGTAATATTACCGGTATTCTATTCAAAGATCTGTAATATTACCGATCTTTGGGTAATGCTGGGACCTCACACACCACCCCCCCATCCCCTTGCTCAAGGCGGACAGTAACCGTCCGAATTTGTCAGTGAAAAATCTCCGGGAGCAGTGAGGATTTGAACCGGCTACCACAGAATGGCAGTCCAGCGCGCTATCAACCTGACCATCGCGCGGATGTGTGTGCTTGACCATCGCGCGGATTGTTATGACCAGCTGTTTTACACACACATTATATGTGTTCCAGCCCCGCAGCTGACCGTAAAAAATAATGTAAGAGACTTGAACATTTTAGTGTTTAATTCATCACTAACGCTTGGTATCAAATATAATTTTGTAACTTTATAATTTTACCAAATAAGTACTGTACATAAGTATCTAACAGGCAGTTGCAACAAAAAAATGGATGTTATGTTTATGTTACTGACAATGATAACTCAACCCTTCACTAATAATGAACACACAATAAATACATGTATATAATGTAGCTAACGGATGGAATAAATGTACATTAGACAAGGTAACTCGCCAGTGACTCCACTCCTCCATGCACTAACATTGGGCAAAGCTCGTAGAGAGAACTGCCTGATAACACTAAGAAAGCTAGAGGCAAGAGAAAGGTGATCTCCAATGGGAGCGGGCGATCCCGGCGTTATGCCTAGGCGGGCGATTAGATGGCAGTAACGTCGTCTCTTCTGGAGGGAATGTAAACAAAACACCTTACAGCTCCACATGGCTACTGACGCCGCTGACCTAAGCATGTCGCCCGTCGCCTCTCGCTATTGCTGCTGTGTGTGTGGCAAGAAAAGACGTACACACACTGGAGTGAGGATGTATTTGTTACCCAAAGAGGCCGGAAGGTATTTAAGTGTCATTTGCAAGGATATTTTAGTCAATAAGTGAAAATCCAGAGTGGCCAATTATTGTTTAAAAACAATCATAACCGGCATGTTTAGAATCTGCTGAGAAGAGACACCCCTTATGAGCCTTGTCTCCTTTGCCTCTTAAGCTATCACTGGGTAAGTCTTTTCCTCTGCCCAGTCAGCCATCGTGCTGGTGAAAATAAAAGAAGCCACTAGATAAGCCCGTTGCCGTGTGACCTCACCAGCCACACTTACTTAAATCCTTGCTACCAATAGGTAGTCATTTCGCTCACAAGTAATACTTGTGGTGTATTTGAAGGCAAGTCCAGAGAGCAATTCGTGACATAACATGCTGTAAAGCAAGGTGTAGCTCTGTGCATCATGTAGGTAAGTACATGAAAAAAAATGCATAAGTTTTACTCAGCTGGTAGGGCCACTTTGCCTTGGAGCATATGGGTCACTAGGCAGCAAAGAACTCAAAAAATACAATAGGCATTCCAGCTAAAACTACCGGTATCTCTTAATACCGAAATACACTGAAATTTACCGAAATACATACCGAAATATACCGAAATATAGCTAAACATACCGAAATATACCGAAATACATCGAAATGTACCAAATCTATAATAATAGAAGCGAAAGTGTGTGTGTGTGTGTGTCTGTGTGTGTGTGTGTGTGGTATAGGTTCCGCCCCCCGTGGCGGAATCCCATCATATACCACATTTTTCGAACCGGGTTGACCAGGGGAAGGTTTTAAGCCCATTTATGAGATGATCCGATTTTTTTTTTTTTTTTTTTTTTTAGCAGCCTATTAGCGATAATTGTGAAAAAAGTGGGTTGCGAGAATTGAGGAAACCTTGATGTAGGGTGATGGGTAATGGGTGAGTGAAAGGGTGGGGTGTTGCGTGATGGGTGAGTGAATGGGTGGGGGGTGATGGGTGAGGGAATAGATGGGGGGTGATGGGTAATGGGTGAGTGAATGGGTGTGTGGTGATGGGTAATGGGTGAGTGAATGGGTGAGGGGTGATGGGTAATGGGTGAGTGAATGGGTGGGGGGTGATGGGTAATGGGTGAGTGAATGGGTTGGGGGTGATGTGAATGGGTTGGCGTTAATACATACATTTCTACATCCATGATTTTTAGGAAAGTTAGAAGGGACTATCTGGAGAGTCTGTGTTTGGTGGGCGAAGGCCTACTAATAGCCTCGCAGGAGCTAGCCAAAAAGTCCGCCCGGAGGGCGGCTTTGCGGCTAGTCTAATATAAAATCAATATATCAAAATATATATCATAAATTATCCTACAAATATAAATATATCAAATAAATTGATACAGCCAACATTTGCATGTACCTACAAGTCAGTATTATACAGTACTATATACATTTTTGTTTATTGTAAACAATAATGATAATTGTTTTACTCAAACATTTATGTTGATTATTTATTTATGTAGCGCCAGTGTCATCAGCGGGGATTGAGGTAGATGTGGCAGCAGGGGAGAGGAGCTCCTCCAATACTACAGAATATCTACCACACTGGTTTGTACAGACTATGAATTATTGTTATCATAAACCCGTGTTCAACACATATTATGCGTGTATTTATTCCTGTTAGTGGCTTCCAGCCTTATCAGTGTATTGGACTAAGTATCCGTTTTTTCTCTCTTAATGATATGGCTTTGGCATGGGCAGGTACAGTACCACTGTTTAATGTATGTAAAGGATTATTACTGATAACTACTTCTGACATTGCTTTGGCACCAATTTTGGGAGCGAGCCTCTGCTGCCCTTCTCCATGGTGTTGCATGCACCATGCACATACACATGCACCGTGTCTCCATGGTGTCGCATGTTTACATTTTGCAGCACCAGTGACCTCGCCTCACATGGATGCTGCATAGGGTAAAAACCCATCGAGTATTTCCTTTCCTAAAATATGAATAATACCAGGTGGCATTGTTTGTTTGTTATTGATATTGACAGTTACTTTTTCTTAGATTCTCCTCACTATACATATGCTCACATGGCCCCCTCATCTTCTTTACCCACTTCCTATTCACCATCCTACATTTCTCTCCATACTGCTAATTCACCTCATTCCTATAATGAACATACTTTTTGCAATTATTGTTATTTAACTAACGACATACTTTTTCCATTTTAATTACTTATATATTTCGTTTTCTGATAAATGAATTAGTACAATGTATAAATTAGCGTTGACTAAGTAAATAACCTCATCAATCGGGAAAATTACCCGATTGATGATTTTATTTATTTAGTTAACGCTATTTATGTATGGTTCTAATTCATTTATCAGATAACGAAATATAGCAATGGAAAGCTAATAAAATTGCGCTTCTATTGATACCCTTCATGATAAATGTTGACTCGCAAAGTTTTAAATGGCGAAGAGTTAAGTGAATATTAAGTTCATGCATATTTCTTCAGAGTCTCGTAATGGCATTTCTTTACCGTGTTTTACTGTTTTTTATTTGATAATATTATAGAACAAACATTTACGACGATTACAGTATATCATATATACTGATAAACCAGTCTATATGATAGTCCATAGACCACTATATCTCTTTGTCGGGCGCCCCGCAGGCTCCTATGCAGCCCCGCAATTCAAAACATTGTCTCGTGCGCAGTCCATGTATACAGTGGTCTATGATTCAGTTTATACTTTTTACAATACTACTAAGCATTTCATGAGATTGGAAACCTATTGCGACGGTAAATATGTGTATGGCAAATTTTTTCATGGAAAATAAGTCATGTATATTATTTTCAAAACACCATCGAGGTTCCAGCGCAGCAGACTGCACCAGACACCTCCATCCCCCGAGGTGAGGTATTGCTTTGTCCAATTTTTGCTAGGGACCATATTGGACATATGATATTTGTAGGTGTCTCNGTAGTAGTAATAGTAGTAATAGTAGCAGTAGTAGTAGTTTGTGACCCCCTTAACACCACGCCACCTTACAGACAAAATCACGTACGTAAGCCAGCTGCTATTCATGGCTGTCCCTGAGGAGAGAACCAGCTAAGGCAACACTGCAGCTCACATCTCGCACTCACACCCTCATCCACGCCCTCATTCCCTCCCTTAGTCACCCCATTACCTCCCTTATACCTTTACTCCGGCAGCCCCTTTCCCTTCCCTTTCCCCGACCAGCTATATAAACGCGGTACTACAGTTTTCTGTAAGTATCCCATAAATAAGATTCGTTTTCTGTCTTGCATCTTTCTCGTTTGCATCTCTTTTACTTTCTTTCACTCCTTTCAGTTTTTATTTTAATATATTCTTTCTCACTGCTTCTCTAAGTGTACCAGTCCTCTTGTTAAGTTTTTTTTATATTTATGAATTAATTTTGTGGGATTTTGACTATAGTGAAGAAGAAATAAGAGGATGAAATAAGGAGTCAAGTGGAAGCAATAATTAGACATCTAGTGGCGAGGTGGACTGACTTAAACGATATTGTAGATGTTGCCATGTAAGGATATAACCGTTAATATTTAGAGGCCTCATGTTAGCCTCCATACCTCCTTCTCCCTCCCATTCCCCTTTTCATTACTCCCTCCATCTCTTCCCCCCTCTTCCTCCCCACCTCCATCCATACGTCACGAGTCTTAAGCCCTACCTTCCAATCTGCGCATGCGCCAGAGGACTGTGCTCTCGTGTCGAGCAAGACCATAGCAGCGCGCTAGATGTACGATGTTTCCTTTTCATTTCATCCACCCTGCCGCGTGGAGAGGTAAGGGGTTCCCAGGTCGTGCCACACCCATGGCCGGAGTCGCATAGAACTCAGCACCTTACATCACCCCCCCCCCCCCCGCCTTTCCTTACTTATTTATCACAAAGTATACTGCTTTATAAGCTATTAACCAGGACGTGTGCGGTACTGTGGTTGCTGGAGGAGACAGGAGAGATGAGATTGCCGTATAAAGGCCGTCACGCGCAGATGGAAGATAGACATACTTGAACACCTCGCCCTGCCACATGGTATAACGAGGCGTCCAAGTATAATGATGTGTCTATCTTCCATCTGTGCATGTGCCAGAGGACTATGTGTCCTTTTCATTTCATCCATCCTGCCGCGTGGAGAGGTAAGAGGATCCCAGGTCGTGCCTCATCCCAGCCTTGCCTCACCCCATGGCCGGAGTCGCATAGAACTCGAGGTAAATAAGTAGCACCTTACCTACCCCCCCCCCCCCCCCACCCCGCCTTTCCTTACTAATTTACCACAAAATACTGCTTTATAAGCTATTAACTAGGACGTGTGCGGTATTGTGGTTGCTGGAGGTAGCTACTGGAGGAGACAGGAGAGAAGAGATTGCCGTATAAAAGCCCTGTCACGCGATGCTTTTTTTCACCCAGGGCGGTGATCAGGGCTGCGTTCACTTAGGAATTCTGTACGATTCTGTTTGCTCACTCCCCTAGTGAACAAGAGTCTACGAAAAATTGTATACCTGCTAAAATGGCGGCTCCCCATATCAGCTGTTATCGCCCAGGCTGCTCTCATCTTGGCAGAACAACTAGCTGATGACCCTGTATTTGCAGCAGGAGAAATTATAGTAGCAAGATATGAACAGGACAGGAGGCAGGAAGAGGAGAGAGAAGAAGAGAGGCCGCCAAATCCAGTGAGAGTTCGAGAATATGTGAAGACGATAGTGCCGCCTGTACTCCCAAGAAGACTTCAAGAAGCACTTTCGTATGCAGATTGCAGAGGGAAACCAGAGAGCTTGGGAAACTGTTGAAGTAAGTAAAGCAAAACATAGCATTATGTGATCTTTTATTTATATGAATGAAACTGCAAAGTATAACTAGCGATGTGCAGTCCCGCCCTGCAACTTGAACTCTTTTTCTTGATATTATGTGGGTAAAACTGCACTTTAGTACAATACTACCCATTGACCAATAGTTTGCTGCCATAACATGGGGGGGGCTGCGCCCCCTCAGACCCTCCCCCACGCTAGTTATCTATCTTACGCTACGTAACCTATCCTCCCTGGGGGGAAGGTTGGGGTTATAATGGACGAGAACTGCGCAGTCACTACCGCCGTTACCACTTGCATTTTCCATATTATTTTTTGCTTGCTCAGTATACTGTACATTATTAATCCATTTCGGCGTAACCTTCAAAACTTATATACATATTGAAGAAAGACATAGTGTTAATACACATACAGACACACACTCCCCAGTCCGAAGGCCCCCCACCCTTTAGGAGGTTAGATTAAGGTTCGGTCAGGTTCATAATATCTTTTTATTGGGTTTCCGGAAAATAAAAAAATCCCCCATCTGGAAAAAACACTAATTTTTTTGGCAAGGAAAAAACTAATCAGTGTCTCAGAAAATGACCCGCAGTCTTCGTCCATTTTTACAGGATTCGCCCCCCTCCAGACCCCCTTGTGTTATTTACATTTCCGACGGGTGATGTATGGATTAGAAAAAGCCCCTAATGGTCAGCTCTACAAGTTTAGGATGATTATAATTAAACGTGCCTTGTAATGCTTTAAACTGCAGTAGAACCATTATGTGTATGAAAATAAGGTTAATTTTTGGGTTTTTGGGTGTCCCTGATGTCGAGGATGAAACATAGTTTTCCAGCAGGTTTTGACATGTTTGAAATTAATCTGGCACTCGTTTTGGCGGAAATCTATGTTTGTTCGGGCTGCCCGACCCGCCCCTCCTGGACCGTTCCGTAAAAATCCCCCTACGCCACTGTCGTAGCAATGTCAAAAATAAAATTTTGTTATCCGTTACTAAATCAAACTCCACGTTTAACCTAACTGATTTGGTATTTTGGTACTTTCAACCCGTAATTGAGTAAGAGGTTAAAAGTACTTTTCCTATGCCTTTGATGTGTAAAGAATGATGTTCACATTCAAAATTGTCGGAAATGCTTAAATTTCCAATTATTCCTCCTTTATCCCCGCTTTAGGTTAGGCTACTCAAGCAACGTCCAGGTAAGGTTAGCGAACTAGGGGGTCTTCGGGGGCGTAGTTCCCCCAGATTATGTCATGTTAGTAAAAAAATGTCCGTATTGTATTACTTTAGTTTTCCCGTTGTATTTTTAAGATTTTTAAAGATTTTTCCAGGAATAGGTAAGTAATTCCATTGATTTTTAATCATAATATTTTTTATGATTTGGGCCCCTTTATGTTACCATAGGTTTTTTAAGGGGAAAATATTTTACGTCTTTTCCACTTAATATACTATCGGAAAAAAAAATTGAATTTCCACTTTCCCGCCAAAACCCCGCCCCCGACGGGTCCCAAGGTTTTTTTATACGGGGGGGGATAACTGCAAATTAGAAATTTGGGGGACAATTCCAATGACTGAAACTGAAGAAATGAGTGGTCGCTGGAATTTTTAAAACTCAAAAGTTGGGTTTACTTTTTTTGGCTCCGCGACTAAAATTTTTCAAAATTAATTTGCGATAAACATTGATGCACCGCATTGAATTTACCAAAAAAATAGTTTTCTTTTGTTTACTAATTATATAGAGAATCATTACGAGGAACGTTCTAAAATAGCAATTAATGAAAATTTTACCCTCGAGTAGCAAAAGCAATTATATTTTTTACATGTATATTGGGCATGTAAAATTTGGGCGTTTTCCACACGTTTTCAAAGACAGTATGCTGCGTCGGGAAAAAAACGCTTGTCAAAATACAAAAGGGGCAATCCCTTGGAAAAACAAAAGAATAAAGAATGCCGTAATGGCTGTTTTTGCGACAATGTGGGTTTATAATGTGGAGCGACACGTGCGGGGGGAGTGGTGGCGGGGAGATTGTGGGGGAGAGTTTGAATCAAAAAAATTGCCACTTCACGCGCGACTCATTGCACTCCAGGCTTTCTTTTCTGATTGATACACAATAATAAAAAGGAAAAAGACCCTGGTATAAAATTTAAAAAGTTTTACATATAATATAAAAAGTTTATCCCCCCCCTAAAAACTTTATTTTTTTTTTACAAGGTTTTTAAACATTCTATAAAAAATAAAAATTAAAAAAAAGTTTTAATATTAACCCCTTTTTTTTTTTTCGTGGGAAAAAACCCAATTTTTTTTTCCGGGGGGAAAAAATTTTCAAAAATGATTTAAAAAAACCACCCCCTCATTTATTCCTTTAAAAATTTTTTCCTTCTTTTAAAAAAACAAAAAACCCCCGTAAAAAAATGTTTCCCCAACCCCAAAAATTTGAAAAAGACCCAAAAAAAGAAAATTTTAAAAAAAAAATTTTAAAAAAAAAAAAAAGGAAAATTTTAAAAAATAAATAAGAATTAAAAAAATTAGAAAAAAATAAATTTTTTAAAAAAATAAAAAAAATTTTTTTTTAAAAAAAAAAAAAGGGAAAAGAGAAAAAAGGGAAGAGAAAAAAAAGGGAAAAAAGGGGGGAAAAAAAAAAAAAGAAAAAGAAAAAAAGGGAAAAAAAAAAAAAGAAAAAGAAAAAAAGAAAAAAAAAAAAAAAAAAAAAAAAAAAATTTTTTTTAAAAAATTAAAAATAAAGGAAAGAAGAAAAGGGTTTTTTTAAAAAAAAGAGAAGAGAGAAAAGGGGGGGATAAAAAAGAAGAAATTATAATTGAAAAAAAAAAAAAAAAAAAAACCCCAAAAAAAAAAAAAAAAGAAAAAAAAAAAACAAAAAATATAAAAAATAAAAAATGAAAAAAAAAAAAGAAAAAAAAAAAAAAAAAAAATAAAAAAAGGGGGAAAAAAAAAAAAGAAAAAAAAAAAAAAAAAAAAAAAAAAAAAATAAACATAAAAATAAAGAATAATAACAATAAATAAAAATAAAAAAATTAATAAAAATATAAAATATAAAAGAAAACAAAATAAAAATAACATATAATATAATATAAAAATATAATATATATAAAGTAAAAATATAAATATAAATAATAAAGATAAATATATAAAATAAAAATTAAATATAAAAATTAAATAACATAATATAACAAAATTATTAGAAAAAATAAAAAAATAATAATAAAAAAATAACAAAATAAATTTAAGAAGATAATATAAATAATATATATAAGAAAATAAATAAAAAAAATAAATAAATATAAAAATATATAAATAAATAAATACATAATATAACAAATATAAAGATATAATTAAATAAATATAAAAGGGGAAGAAAATACAGATAATATAACATAAAAAATATATAGACATATATATAAATAACAAATAAATATAAAATACATAAATATAAAATAAATATAATATAATATAAATTAAATAACAAAATATAAAAAAAACAAAAATACAAAAATAACAAAAATTTTAACTGAATATAAAAATAAATAAAAATTATAATTTAAAAATAATAAAATAAAATTAATATACATAAAAAATATAAATTATATATAATTATAATATACCATATAAAAAAATTAAATAACAAAAAATATACAAATAATACAAACATATACAAAAAATTAAAAATTTTATATAATATAATATATATACATAACTATATATAAACAATACTTTTAATATAAAATTTTACATATTATAAATATAAAATTAACATATACATAAATATATATTAAATATAAAATATATAAATAAAATATATAAAATATAAATAAATAATTATTATAATTTTACATAAAATTTATATAAAATAAAATATAAATTATAAATATTTATCCCATTTAAATATATCTTTTAAATAATATATAATAGAATAAATAATAATACATATAACAAAAATTTTAANTATATATTTTATTTTTATATAAAAAAAATATATTATATATATTATATATATATATATACTTATCATGCATTATCTCCTTATCCTACAACAGCGGTATTACTTACTGCTATGCTCGTAGTGCAGTTGCACGTCTGCATGCACGTAACTCCTATAGTCTTGCAGTTTCCACCTCATATATCTCACTCGGCGCTGCCATTGTGATCCGTTTGTTTACAATATATATATATATATATATATATATATATATATATATATATATATATATATATATATATATATATATAATATTATATATTTATATATTTATAAGCTTTTACCCGTGTTTCTGTATTCAGGGATTAAATACCAGCAGTAATGTGAACTTTTCAAAGGCATTAAATGACACAAATATACATGCAAAGTTGGCAACACCCTCCTCCTGACCTCGCCTCCTTGGAGACTAGCAGAAGGAAGAGACCTTCACCTCCGTTTCCTTACTTCTCTCCTTCCATCCTTTCCTCTAATTCATCCCTTGATTGCGACAGACAGGTAGGAGCCACCAACAAATCAAGGTTAAAAAGAAAAAAAAATGTTGTCTTCAGAAATGTGATGTCCAACAGTGAAGTACACTTTAATCTTCCTTTCCATCATCGGCGACAGTTTCATAAACCCACCCAGCTGGTTGGCGGTCGCTTTCCCTCCCGCGGAATTATTCGGTAATAATGGACAATGACTTCGAGGTCGTTTTCAGAGACACCGACTAATTTTTCCTGGCCTAAAATATGTGCTTTTTCTAATGGAGATAGTTTTATTTTCCGGAAACCCATATTAAAAAAATATATATATATTTCATCACCGAATTTTATGGTCGGCGTTTCCATTAACAACACTGTACCTCTGTATCTATATGTAGGTTTTAATGAAACCTAACCTAACCTTAACCACTAAGTAAGTATACCGAATCTAACCTTAACCATGCATAAAATTCGGTGATGAAATTTTTTTTTTTTTTTTTTTTTTTTTTTTTAGTGGGTTTCCGGAAACTAAAACTATCTCCATTACCTTACCTTGTTCTACCTTGTGAAGTCTTGATGTAAGCATCAGGGCCAATCTGGGGATCCGCCTTTTCCACACATTCTCTCGACCTTGAGGTACTGGATCTGGTCAATGATGGAATTTGACCCAGCCCCTCTATAAGTCGGTCCGTGTGGTATTGGAGGCTGGTCAGGTATTTCTTGTAGGACCTTGTCTAGCCTCCGCTTGAAAGTATCTGTGCAGCACCCTGTTATGTCTCTGACTGACCTTGGCAGGCAGTTAAACAGTCTGGGTGCTGTATTACAGAAACTCTCTGCCTGGATAGTTTTCAGTCTTTGGGATGTGCTGCCAATTGATTTTCTTTGGCAAACCCGCCCCAACCTTGGGAGTTCCCTGCTCTTGATGACTTCCTCTCCTCTAGGTGTTGGGTTTGGCACCTTGCCCTCAAGAATTTTCCAGGTGTATATTATTATGTATCTCTCTCGTCGTCTCTGTAGAGAGTACAATTTTAAGTGTTGGAGTCGTTCCCAGTAGTCAAGGGAAACTCCAATGTTAAGCTTGCGTGTGAAACAGCATTAGAAAAACTTGCATTAGAAAAAGAAATTATAATAATAATAATTTATAATAATTAGAAAAACTTGCATTAGAAACAGAACCTATTTTTGTCCAGGAAAAATTAGTTGGTGTCTCTGAAAATGACCGCGAAGTTCTCGTCCATCATAACCGAATAGGTTATTTACCTAGTCTTCCCCAAAGCATCCTATGCACTTACTTCTTATTGGTGTCTCAGCAGTGTCAGGCACTTCTGCTTCGAGTGTTGGTGTCGCAGCAGTGTCAGGCACTTCTGCTTCTACAACAGGAGCCGTGTCAGGACCAGCAGCTGTACAAGGAAAGATATATCTTAGCAAAGAAGAAATGTCCAACAATGTGATACGTTTTTCATTATATATACGACGATAGTAATATCACTGCATTATCTCCTTATCCTACAACAGCGGTATTACTTACTGCTATGCTCGTAGTGCAGTTGCACGTCTGCATGCACGTAACTCCTATAGTCTTTGCAGTTTCCACCTCATATATCTCACTCGGCGCTGCCATTGTGATCCGTTTGTTTACAAACATTGTTCCCGCGCTGTTGTTGTCGTTGTTGGCAAACCAACTCCTCGAGTCGGTGCGCGGGAGAGCACACAGAAGTTTTCTGTACGGCGTACAATAGCATACAATACCGTACAATATCGTACAGAATGGCCTAGTGAACGCACCCCAGTTGTCTGTCACTTTACTCGATTGTTGTTGTTGTTGCGGGTAAGAAGGGGCCGTGCAGGCTGTGGTGCCACAGCCTCTAGTGCCCCGAAGGTGCAGGATGCAGATGAATCAGCAGGTTAGATCCTATGCAGTTGGCCTGACTTGTGTAGGAAGGTCCTGGTGTGTTTGAGGACTTTGAAGACCAAGACGGAGTCTGGAGAGCCACTCAGGAGGTCGGCTAGAGTTGGTCTGCGGAGGAATGGACATAGTGATTGGAGGAGTGTCGTGCGGTGGGAGTGGTGGCGAGGACATTGCAGGAGGAGGTGTTCAGGTGTGTCCAGGTATGTGGGGCACCAGGGGCAGTGAGGGTCGTCAGTCATGCCCAGTTTGTGTAGGTGAGAGTTGAGGCGGGTGTGGCCAATCCTTAGTCTGGTGACTGCGGTGTCCAGGCACGGCTGGGGGAGTGGGTCCACCAGTGGTGTCGTGTGTCTTGTCGTATTCGTACAAGTGAAGTGTACTGTAAAGCGTCTGTCAGCTCTGTGTCCCAGTGTCGGTTGCATGATGTCCTAAGGTTAGTCAGTGAATCAGTCTGGTCGGTGGTCATGTCTATGGGAGAGGGGTGGGAGTGTGCCTCCGCTGCCGCCCTGTCGGCCACAGTGTTGCCCCTGACACCAAATTTGGGGAGGGCACCACTGAAGGTGGATGTCATGGCCAGAGGGGATAAGTGAAGCAAGAGGTGGTGGATGGAAAACAAAGGGCATGGTGAGAGTGAGGGCCCGGGTGACGTCGGAGAAGTTGGGGGGTTGTGAGGGAGTCGGTGAAGATGGTTACTCCCACAGGAGGGGGCACGGTGGTGGCATATTTAATTCCCCCCCTGATGGCAAAAAGTTCTGCCGTGAGGATGGAGGCAGTGGGTGGCACCTCCAGGCGGGGGGCAAGGACATGGCCGGGACATACAATTGCCGCACCGACGGATGGAGGGGCTGGCAGACGGGAGCCGTCGGTGTAGATGTGGAGAGAGTTTCTGTAGCGGGTGTGTAGGAGGGAGTGAAAAAGGTACCTGCCCTGCATGGACAGGCACCCTTGGTCCAAGGTGTAGGTGTGTGAAAGAACAGAGAAATTAGAGAAGAGAGAAGAAACCAAGGGCCCAGGAGAGAGGTCTTCTTCAGAGTGCGAAAGGAGGGGGGAGTCACCGGATAAAAAGCAAAGAAGGAGAGGGCTCTCTCAACAAAAAGGTGTGTGGGCTTGATACGGTAGGGGGCCATGAAGTGGTTCCCTACCGTGCCGGAGGAGGAGGGATGGAGGACATGGCAGCTAGGGAAGGAGGCCAGTTTAGTGCAGGTGCGGACAAGGAGGGTGGAGCGTCGGTGGGGACAGGGGG
The DNA here is from genome assembly GCA_016584305.1 of Chionoecetes opilio. NCBI lineage: Eukaryota > Metazoa > Arthropoda > Malacostraca > Decapoda > Majidae > Chionoecetes > Chionoecetes opilio. The sequence continues at coordinate 21,438 of JACEEZ010005456.1, read as the reverse complement.
GAGGGGGGAGGATTCTGCCTGAAGGGCTGTGACTGGGAGGACCTGAATGCCCCCAAGGCTATACGAAGAGCCGAATTCTGAATTTCATCTAACTTGTGGAGGAGGGAAGGTGAGGCCGCTCCATAACCTCACCCCGTAGTCTAAGCGACTACGATGTAAGTGCAATAGAAGTGAAGGAGAGTACTCCTGTCCGCACCCACTTGACCCCTGCAAGGGGACTTCATTAAGTTAAGCCCCTTGAGGCACGAGGTCACCAGGTACTGTATGTGGCGGCCCCAGGTTAGGCGGGGGGGCCCTCCAACAGTAAACCAAGGAATTTGTAGTGGTTTTGAAGGAAAAGGGGACCCATTAATGGTGACCGTCGGGATGTTGGGAATACGCCTTCGGGTGAAGCACAGAAGGCTAGACTTCTTTTGCACTCATCGTCAGTCCCCAACGGGTGGTCCAAGAGTGGACGGCATCAAGCCCACGTTGAAGATGGTCTTGAGCCTCCCGGATAGTGGGAGAAGAGCATAGAAGACAGATGGCATCAGCATAAGGCGTTTTCTGGGGGGGATTTCGTTTGCAAGCGAAATCTTTTCGTTTGCTAAAATTTTCGCTTGTGTTCAATCTCCAGGGAAATGTTTCCCGCCCCCGAAAGAATTTGTTGTTTTGTTGGGCAGCAAGCAAATGTTTTTTTGGGCACTGTCGTTTCGGCGACGGGCGGGGTTTTGGGCTCAATAAAATGTGACAGTAATGTATTTAGTTAAAACAATCACTTTTCTTTTTTTAAATTCTTATTCATAATTTTAAATAGGTAATGATGTTGCGGCGTGTAATCTATATATATAAACTAAAAATTTGTCCTGCTGCTGTGTGTCGTATTTTCTTTATAGACTCGCTACAGATGGCCAAAACCCCACATCCCGCAAAATTTTTGGAAACCCCTCTGCCCCAGCGGAAAACATAGGCTAGTTTCGGGGGCGTGGGGACCCTGGGGGCGGGCCAGCAAAAAAAACCAAAAACCCCGCGGGGGGGCTGCTAAACCGTGCGAGATACAGCGGGACACTGTAGTCCAAAATTTTGGCCGTGTCGATTTGGGGGGGGAGGCAGTGTTTGAGGGGCGTGTCCGACCCCGGTGGGCGTGGCAAGCAAAAACAACCTAAAAACAGTGTAGGGGTTTTAAAACCGGCGAGATAGAGATTTGAATTTGTAGTCCCCGTTGTGGGTTTTGGGGCCCCCGTCCCTCTGGCGGGGGAAGCTATGAGGTATCAACATAACACAACATGGCGGGAGGCCCCCCCATTGGGCCGCAGGCCCACAGCCCCTTACGGAGCTAGGAGAAAGGTGCCCGGAGGGCACCCTTTCTGCTAGTTTAAAGGGTAAAAAACCGGCACACTTTACATACCTATATAGCATTCAAACAGTCTTTACAACACAACACAGCGAACAGCCCCGCGGCCCTACCTTAGAGAAGGGCATGATGATGATATGTCGCCCTTGTTTTTTGAGGAGCTGGAAGAATCCTCTGGATCAGAAAAAAAAAACTGACCAGCATAAAATCACCGAGAAATTTGGCCACCCCCTGTTTTGTTTAATTCAGCCGCCCCCCGCCCTCTCAGGAGGCAAAACCCCCCAAACGTTTTTGCGGGGGGAAAGTGACCGTGGCAGCGAATTTTTTCGCTTGCAAGATGAGTGCAGTGTATGGAGAGCGGGGAAAGTCTAAAAGCAAGATGTTGAAGAGGAAGGACTGAGAGGAGAACCCTGTGGGACGCCTTGGTGACGGGTAAGACCGGGAATGGGTGTTCCCGTCACCAGGAAAAGGGACCAAAGGGACAGGAAGGATTTAACCCTTTGGAGGGGGAAGCCATGCAGCCTGGGGGCAAGTTTTACAATTTGGCATTATGGGAGGAGGTGAAAAATGCTGCTTTGTGTAAAGGGAAGGCTACTGTGTGAATTGTTGGGGGAAAACCCTGTATGTGGGCTCCAGCGGGAGCAGGGACCCAGGGTGCCCCGGTGAGGACAAACCCCCGAAATTTTGGAGGAAAAAAGGGTTGTGTTCAACCCACCATGTCAACCAGGGCCGGATCGAAAGACTTTTGCAGTTTTGGAGTTTGGTTTTCGGTCCTATTTTTTGTATAAAATTTTTATTAATTTTTTTTTATTTATGGCTTTTTTCATTATTGAGTTTTTAAGTGGTTTATTTTTATTTTTACTTTAATTCTAGAAAAAAAGGTGATTTTGATAATTTGAAATTTTTGAGATTTCGGTTCGGTTTTCAATTTTCTTTATTTTTATTTGGGGTTTTTTATTATATTATTTGAGTCAAATTAAGTGTTTGTTTAATATTTATTTAAAATTACTGAATAAAGGATTTTGAGCAGGGTTAGAAAAAAAAAAAAGGACTTTTGCAAGTTTTGAGAGTCGTTTTGGTTTTCAATTTCATTTTTATTTTTTTCCCGGGTTTTTATAATTTTTTGATTATTTTAGTAGTAAAGGGGACTTGAGGTGTTTGGGTATGACCCTTCCATTGTGCCAAGTGCAGAACCAGTGCTTCAGCTCAGGTTGGGGTTCGGCTCAGGGTGGATTTCCGTTTTCAAAATGGAACGCAAAAAAACCCCTTTTTTTTTTTACAAACAAACTCAGCTGGGGAGGCAATTTAAGAGAGGGGAGAGAGAATAACGAGAGAGAAGATAACGAGAAGAGAGGGAGAGAGGAGCGAGAGAGAGAGAGAGAGGAGAGAGAGAGGAGAGAGAGAAGAGAGAGAGAAAAGGGGGAGGAAAGAGAGAGAGAGAGAGGAGAGAAGGAGAAGAGAGAGAGGGGAGAGAGAGGGGAGAGAGAGAGGGGTACCCAGAGAGAGAGATAACGAGAGAGAGAGAGTAACGAGAGAGAGAGATAACAAGAGAGAGAGAGAGATAACGAAAGAGAGAGAGAGAGAGAGAGAGAGAGGAGAAGAGAGGGGGAGAGAGGAGAGAGAGGGGGAGAGAGAGGGGGAGAGAAAAGAGAGAGAGAGAGAGAGAGATAACAAGAGAGAGATAAAGAGAGAAGAGAGAGATAACGGAGAGAGAGAGATAACGAGAGAGAGAGATAACGAGAGAGAGGGGAGATAACGAGAGAGAGAGAGAAAACGAGAGAGAGAGAGAGAGATAACGGAGAGAGGAGAGAGAGAGAGGAGGAGAGAGAGAGAGATAACAGGAGAGAGGAGATAAAAGAGAGAGAGGAGAGAGAGAGAGAGATAACGAGAGAGAGATAACGAAAAAGAGAGGGGAGAAACGAAGAGAGAGGAGAGAGGATAACGAGAGAGAGAGATAACGAGAGAGAGATAACAAGAGAGAGAGAGAGAGAGGAGAGGTAGCGAGAGAAAAACGAGAGAGAGATAACGAGGAGAGAGATAACGAGAGAGAAAAACGAGAATAAATAGCTAGCGTTATGTGAAGGGATATATCAATTTAAAAAATGCGGGAAGCATAGATCCCCCAGCCATGTATCCCTTTTTATGCTCCCTGAATCCTCCCCGACTGTGCATGGGGAAAACCCCCTTTCACGAAAAGAGAAATGGGGCCCCAAGGCGACCATTGTTTTTTATGAACTGAAAACTTACCCAAGCTACCCCCCTTTCCAATGTAGTAGAGAAAGTTAAAGGGTTTTGCTCGTCATACGTGCTTTCCCTCGGACCCAGGTTTTTCGGCGCAAATGGAACCCCTGAACTTTGGGTTTCCGGAATGGTTCTTAAAAGTCGAAAATGGAAGAGGCCTTAGTGTTTTAAAATATGGTGTAATGTTGTCATCTTGGAAATTTTTTTCAAGATTTTTGGGGAATTGTTTCAGCCCTTGGGATATTTTTCTTTGGGGTTTTTTGAGGTTTTTAAAGTATTTCTGCAGTGCTCTCAAGGTAAGCATGGTACGTATTTGGGGTTCATTTTAAATGCAATAAGCCCTTGGGATGAGGCGTTTTTTGGGGGGCCCCCTGAAGAAAAAATAAAAAACAAAAACATTTATCAAGGTTCGGCGGTTTTGGGCTCGGCGGTCGTGTCCTCGCGATTGATTAGCGAAACATTGGCAACACAAATTTTTCTGGCAAAAAGGTTTTTTAAAAAAAAAACAACTGAATTTGGGCGCTGATTACGAATAGAACTCAATTTTTGTCTATACATCAGGTTTTCGCGATATAGCTTTTTTAAATTTTGATGAAAAGGGGACTCATACCTATATATCGAAGGTTTCAAGATAAAAAACACGTGATTTTAGTAATAATTTTGTATATTTTAATCAAGGAATTAAAAAAAGTACGAAGTCCATGTACAAGTAAATCAAATATAGTGACAAAATTAAAATAGAAAATTAAAAAATACAATATATGGTGCACAGATAAATGGAAAAGTAGCAGTTATGTGAATTTTTTTTTTTTGGCTGATCTTGAGTACAGTTTTCTGGGTTGTCTCTCTCAAGCCCAGCAATAACCGCCATCTATGTGAGTCCCAGGGTTGATACGTTTTCCTTTGTTTAATGTCCTGAGAAAACGCCCCCCTTTGTTCCTCCTACACCCCCAAGGTTCCCGGGAAACTTGCCAAATGGCGTGTAAATAGTAAACCTTGATAATCATTTACATCAAGACTCGCAGGTCATTAGAGCTTTTCCCACAATCTCTTCATAGTTTTGCTTTTTTTATTCCCTAGAAAAACACCACATTCAAAATGCATTCAAGCCTTTCTTCTGTCTCTTCATTGATGTGAAAAATTTGGATCCCCATTAGTTTTCTTTTTTGAGGTCCATCAAATATTCCACCCTTTTTTTTTCTCTCACTAAGACCAGGAAAAGTTGACCCATATAGCGAAGCATTCCCACTGTGATCAAGAGCTTTGACGAACGTTTAATCAATCCAAGTTTTGGCAGGGAGGAAAGACAATTTCTTCCTATCCCCAGAGGGGTCATGATACATTTTATCGCCGAGCCAAACCGTCGCTGAGGCCATTTTTTTTCACCCCAAAGCTCGCGTAGCTCTACTGTCCCAGTAACACAGAAAACAGGGGGAATTTTTTGGGACCCCCCTTTCTGACCTAAAAGAAAGTTAACCATTTTTAAATCGACACAAATTAACCACCCATGAACATGATATTGCACTCTCTAGGACAATCTTTATGTTTATATTTTTCTTAAGTTTTTTCAGAAGACCTATTGGTACAAGGGCCCTACTTATTTCCATTGTTAAAAAGAAACATTTAAAAATTTTTTTGAATGCAATAAAAATCTCCAATCCCTTGAAAAATATGTAGCAGTCCCCTAAAAAGAAGTAGCCCTTCACATCAGTACAATAGAAAAAAGGGGCCCTTGAAAGGAAGATGCTGTTCGCTTCTGTTCCCGTTCGAAAAAGAGACACCTGTGCCGGGTTTCAGCATTCGATTCTCTTTCAGTCTTGAAGAAACAGTTCAGCAGACCTTTTTTGGGAGAAAAGATTCTAACCAAATCATTCAAAACAGATGATAAACAGAATTGGTTTGTTACAATCTTTATCAGATGGCGAAAAATCTGTGTGTCTTCTTTATCAGTGGGAGAAGGTTTAGAGAGATCTGTTTCATCATTTTTTTTTAAGCTCAGTAAAATTGGTACAGGTATTTTTTCACTTGGGTAACTGGTCATAGTGAGGGATACTTGGGGATTTCCAAAATATTCTTTTTTTCTTATTTAAACCTTTTACATTGACAAGGCCCGAAATAGCAGTCATCTAAATTTATTTCTTGGTTCTCCCAAACCTAGGCACCCAAACTTAAGTTTAGCCTTCTTTCCTGAGACCATGACTCAAGTTCAACACAGGTTTTGCCACTTTTTGAGGACCCAATGCTTGTCTTTGGGCTCCAAGTGGTATTTGAAGTACGCAAAATACACGCTCTAACAAAGTCAGTAATGTTGCGCTCTGAGTCTTCAAAGTAAAGCTTCCACAGATGTGCAAAAAATTTTGGTCATTTTAGCACTTTCTTTTTTGAGAGTAGAGGGCCCTGTTAAACAGCAAAAACCAAAGCGGACAAATAAAGAAAAAAAGTTGTTAGTCCTGAGTTTTTTCCCTTTAAATTTTTACCCCCCCATCTCACCTTTGCATTTTTCAAAAAAAGAAACAACAGGGAAATACAATAAATAACCAATCAATGTAAAATTCAATAATAAAACACCCTGCGGACGATTGCTGTAAGTTTAAAAATGTGTTTGTTTATTTTTTCATAAAGAATGGGAAAGTTATGCAGTTCAAAGAAAAGAAGATATTTTCCCGTTTTTTGGGAGAAGAAATTAAAAAAAAATAATCCGGCCCTTTTTTACACTACTCAAGAAGGTAATTTTTTTGAAATTCATGAAAAAGGAAAAATACCTATAGCGCAAAAACGTGATGGTAGAGAAAATATAAGATCGATTTGAACAGCACCCCCAAATTTGTCTAAAACTGTTCTTTAAACCAGCCAGAATTTTTTTTTTTTTTTTTTGACCAGTGTAATGTACAACTTCGTAGGAGCCTCCCCCATATTGTTAAAAAATATAAATATCCTCAGTACAAAGATCTTAGATTTAAAGGGGAAATGTCAGGCCCTTTTATACCCTAGAGCCCCTTTGGCCAAAATGGGTTACAGAAAGAAGTTGGCTTGCAAGTCTTGTCTTAGGAAAACTCTCTACAAGAAAAAGTAGGTCTAGAAGACTTGAAAACCTAGGACGGAGATGGCCCTATCAATAACCGCCCCTTAACCCTATTAGATGATTCTCAGAAAATGAAGCTTTTACTCCTAATTTTAATTTATGGAGAAGACTGGAACCCTTTCCTTTTGATAGAACAAAGGGGGGGAATACAAGATCCTCAATAAAAGAAAAAAAAACCCCCCCCCCCAACATCCCGGAAGGTTATCATACCTTTAAATAAAAATTTTTAAAATCATGGGAAAAAAGCATTGGAGTGCCCGATTTTTTTCTGAGTTTAAAGGAAAAATTTTTTTGGGGGTCAACCGCCAGAAAATCAAATCCCAAACAAAGTAGGGAATGTAATCCTTAGGAGATATGCCTCGCGCAATGGCCTTAGGAAAAAAAAAGCAAAATTTTATAATGATGGAAAGGGGATTGGAGGTCTGTGGAGTTTCTAGTAAGGGGAACGAGGGGTCGGACGGAAAATAATTTTATCCCCCCAGGTTAGTGAAGAAAGATATGAAGACTTAAGTCGGCCTTGGCGGGCCAATTTAGGGGTTTCTCGACCTCGGAGGAAAAGGTTTTTTAAAAAGTGTAAAACCACTAGGAAAAAACCTCATTAAAGGGGGCCAAATTACCTAAAGAAACCCCCCCTTTTTAAAAATTTTTTTGGGCCGGGCCCCCCATTTGGGGAAAATTATCCACTAAAAAACCGTTTAAATTTTGGGTGGGTTTGTGTGGTGGGGGGGATGGGGATGGGGGGTTGGTGGGTGGGTGGTGGGGGGCGGATGTGTGATGGGCGTGTGGGGGGTGGGTGTGTGGGGGGCGGTGTATGAGGGCTTTTGTGGTGGGGGGGGGTGGGGGTGGGGGGAAAGGGTGAGGGGGCCTGTGGTGGGGGGAGTGGGATGGGGGGTGTGGTGGGGGGTGTGTGGGGGGTGTGGGGGGGCGGATGGGTGTTGGGCGTGTGGTGGGGGGGTGTGGGGGTGGGCGGGTGGGGGGGCGGTGGGTGATGGGTTTTTGTGGTGGGGGTGGGTGGGGAGGGGGGTTTTGGGGTTGTGAGGGGTGTGTGGTGGGCGGGTGGTGGGTGGGTGGGTGGTTTTGGGGGGGTGGGTCCCGGGGGGTTGGGGTGGGTGTGTGGTGCCCCGGGGCGGCCCTTTCCACACAGAGACCTTCCTCCCCGTGTTGGAGCTAAAATCAGTCCAAGGGGAAATTTCGTATTCGTGCCCTGCGATGGGGTTCTTTTAAAGGGCCCTTTCTTTTTGGTGATGAAAACAAATATACCAAATTTAACATTTCTATTGAAAAAGGGTAATTTTAAATTCATGAATATTTTTAAGCTTTTGGGACTATCTATAGCAATAATAAAACCAGTTTTGGTCCCTAAGCCAGCAAGCATCAACGAAGATTTCGGACCATTGAAAAATTCGAGGGGGGGGGAAAAATTTTTTTCCCCCAGAGGGTCGCTGGAGAATTTTAATATTTGTGACTTCTTACCTGTTAAGAGTCACCTACTCTACTCCTTACTACTCCTTACCTACTCTTAATTAAATACAGTATCCTTTGCATGTCGTGCGCATGTAATGAATGTTGAATTGGATGAGAATTAAAGGAAAAGAGAAACATTTACGGGAGGAGTTTTGATAAGATTTTCTCATGCGCGCGATCTGATTGGCCAGGCTCTTGAAACCACCACCCACACCCACGACTGTAAAATTTTACAGGAAAAGAGTAAAATCCGCTGCCGGGAGTGACTACTCAGTTTTCTGTGCACGCAAAAGAGTAAAAAATAAGTGGGCGGAGCTTAAATAAGTAAAATTTTACTTCCAAGGGCATGCACAAAATACGCCTTATTGTAGTCACAAAATACGCCTATATTTTTGTCTATCTTGGGATTTTTTAGGATTAGTTTTGGGATTTTTATCAAGCTCAAGATCACATCCCAAACATTGCATCTGTAAACAGAATTATCTACTGTTGTGTATCCCTGAATATCTGCTTTATCCTAATGGCGTGAGTATAATGCATGGTGCACCAATACTATCTACTGCTGCCTCGGGGAATCCATTGATGGCGTTGATAATGGTGGCAAGAGGGAAATAAGGGAGATAATGGAGGAAGAAATAGGACAGGTGGAGGCGGCCGCTTGTTTGGGGAGGAATAATGGTGGAATATTTACCACAGAGAAATATTGGATTATATTGCCCGTGTGTGTGACTTGGGGTTATTATAAGTGTTCCGGGGCAAAGTAGTGATGCTATAATTCGTAATGTTTAGCGGCTGGCGACATTATTGCAGCTGGCGACTAAAGTGTTATCTTCGGTAAAGGTACGGCGGCGCCAAAATCAAGGCTGACGCAAAGTTGTCGATTTATTACACTGGCCATAGTCGGGGTCCAGTCAGTTCGTACACAAGTTGTTTCGTACACCAAAAATGTGTCGTAGTCTATATGAAACCATAGTCGTTTCGTACACTCAGCTCAGAGTGAACTTGACTACTAGAGTACGAAACGACACCAGGTATGTACGAAAAGGTAAAACTTTGGAAGAAGTCCTTCACCCCTATCTTTTTTTTTCTTCTCCCTCTAGCCAACAAGCCTGGGGAACTGGCGGGAATACGGGGTTTTTGGGTGGGGGAAGCAAATATAAGTGATTTATGGCTCCCAAAAAATCATCAAAGTCACTATATGTAAAAATCTAACCTAACCTAACCTTAACCACAAAGTATACCTAACCTAACCTAACCTTAACCACAAAGTATACCTAAACCTAACCTAACCTAACCTTAACCACAAAGTATACCTAACCTAATCTAACCTTAACCACAAAGTATACCTAACCTAACCTAACCTTAACCACAAAAATACCTAACCTAACCTAACCTTAACCACAAAGTATACCTAACCTAACCACGAAAGTATACCTAACCTAACCTAACCTAACCTTAACCACAAAGTATACCTAACCTAACCTAACCTTAACCACAAAGTATAACCTAACCTAACCTTAACCACAAAGTATACCTAACCTTAACCACAAAGTATACCTAACCTACCTAACCTAACCCTAACCTAAACCTAACCTAACCTTAACCACAAAGGTATACCTAACCTAACCTAACCTAACCTTAACCACAAAGTATACCTAACCTAACCTAACCTTAACCACAAAGTATACCTAACCTAACTTTAACCATAAAGTATATCTAACTTAACCTTAACCACAAAGTATACTAACCTTAACCACAAAGTATACCTAACCTAACCTAACCTAACTGGACTTAGAATTTTTGAGGCACCTCATATTTCATAGCGGCCGTTGTGGGTTAACCAAGGCTGAGCGCACGCTGGAACCTTTACAGATGTGAAGTACAATAAGCATACAATACAGTGCGGTAGTTCATTTCAGTCAAAGCCGGAAGGATGAGTTCCAAAGTATTTCCTACGAAAATACTCAAAATCAATGTACGAAACGGTAATAATGGAGGAGAGTTTCGCGGTCTTTTCAGAGACACTGACTAGTTTTTCCTGGCCTAAAAACAGGTGCTTTTTCTAATGGAGTTAGTTTTATTTTGCGCAAAACCATAGTTTTCGAGAAAAGAAAAAAAAAAAATATATATATATATATATATCTTTGCCTAAAATAGTTGCTTTTCTAATCGAGATAGTTGTATTTTGCGCAAAAAACATAATTTTCGAAGAAAAAAAAGAAAAAAATCCCTCAGAAAAAACACTAAATCTGGCCGGGAAAAATTAGTCAGGGTCTATAAGCTTTAATGAAACCTAACCTAACCTTAACCACAAAGTATACCTAACTTAACCTAACCTTAACCACAAAGTATACCTAACCTAACCTTAACCACAAAGTATACCTAACTTAACCTAACCTTAACACAAAGTATACCTAACCTAACCTTAACCACAAAGTATACCTAACCTAACCTTAACCACAAAGTATACCTAACCTAACCTAACCTTAACCACAAAGTATACCTAACCTAACCTAACCTTAACCACAAAGTATACTAACCTAACCTTAACCACAAAGTATACCTAACCTAACCTAATAGTGCGGTATGTAATGTTAGGAAAAGGGCTCCCGTAGGATTTTGTGCTAAAATTGATTTTTTTGCAGTTCTGGCTTCTATAGGATCAGATTAACAGAAAAAAGATGGGGCCCCAAATTTTTCAGACCCTCACCCCCTTTGGGGGTCACTTCCCTTTGGGGCCCCCCGCACTGACCATGCACATTCTCCGCCAAAATTGACCGATTTCATAATTGAGTATCCTTTGTAGGTTTTCAGGTATGCCGAGTCGATTATAGCACTCAAAAAGCAACCGGAAGTGTCCTATACACTCCGGTTCAGATTAGCACTTCCGGTTCAGAGTATAGGGTCTAACTCCATTTTTCTTTTTCAGGCATGTGAAGAAGCAGTTTGAGCTCAGTAAGATATACCTGTGAAACTGAGATCGTGGTAGTATCGCCAATATGTCGGAGGAGGACGGAGTTGCGTGATCTGTAAAGAAGGTGCCACATCAAAGAAGCGATTGGTGAACAATCCGGTCATGGACAGATGAAATTTTACAACACTGTCAAGAGAGAGTGTCTCTTGGTGATACTGAAAGTGACATTCATAGACTACTAAATTACTTGTCAGGTTTAAATGAAGAGAACTCAAGTACGTTCGGTATCATAGTGAATGTCGGAAACCTATCGTCAACAAGAACAAGATTGAACGTCTTAGGAAGAGATCCGAACCGATTCACCTGTCTGCTCTCCACGAGGACCGGGGCGACCTTCAAGTGCTGTGGGATCTGTTCGGCCAAAAGCGGTCAAAGACTATTCCAAAGGAACAAGTGTGTCTATTTTCCAACTGTGACTTCTGTCCCAAGAATGACTCAGAGCCATGCACCGTGTCTTACTGACTCAATGGGTAAACACTCCTACAGATCAAGCAGAAAACCCAGATGAACATGTTAGCGAGTTTCAGTAGCGGACCTTGAAAGAACCCGGCGACGCATCAGCTCTTGAAAAGCACTATCATCGGACATGTTTGCGCTCGCACACGAATATTCAACGAGGACAGATCACAGTAATGTGCCACTCATTCGCCTCAGTATGTGATGCACAATTGGTCCTCGCTATTCAAAAAACACCTTGAGTGACGAGGATGTTACACTGAGCATGGCTGAGGTAAATGATGCTAATTGTCAATTTTGAAAAGATACCGTGTGGATGAAATGAGTGAGAACTATCGGAAATACCTAAAAGACTCATCAGCGAGCGCCTTCCAGAAGTGAAGTTTGTCACATCACTAAGACGGAATGAGCTGGACCGTCTGTGCTCTCCACTGCAGTCACGATGGCCATGGATTACAGGTCCTCAATGAGAATGATGATGAGAAGTGGTCACCTGAAGAATGTCGCCAACCTTCTGCGAGAAGAGATGCTGCAACAATAGTGTGGATATAGCCATGTATTCAGTAGGATTTTTGTGCCTAAAATTGATTTTTTTGCAGTTCTGGCTTCTATAGGTATCAGATTAACAGAAAAAGATGGGGTCCCAATTTTCAGACCCCTCACCCCCTTTCTGGGGGTTCATTCCTCTTTTGGCACCCCAGGATTGGTCTTTGGTAACACTAAGCAACAAATTTTAACATTTTCTTTGTTACAGACACGTGAACTATGATTCCTACTAAATGCTGATGCTGATGTCAGGTCTGATATCTAAATTTCTCTATCACGTCCAGATTGGTATAACCGAAACCTCTATTTTCGTTGTTTTCTCACCCGCCTTCTATTACGAAAGCCGTCTAAGCTACTTTTCCATGCCACGTTTTATGCTAGGCATATTTAAATAATGTAACAGGGTTGTCTTTCCTCCTTTATTCTGGTTAAGACAGACAGTGGAGTTCCACTGGCGGAGTTACCACCCCTGCGCCCAACCATCACCCAAAGCGCGTTAGTATTTAGCGATACGTCCGATTTTGCGGATACTGTCAAAAATCGGACGTAAAATCAATCAGTTATTCATCAATGTCCATATTTGAAATGTCCTCCCGAATAAGCGTTTGCGCAATCACTGCCATAGCATTTACAGAGAGGAGTACAGGGCAGGCATTCTTCAAGCAGCTACACCATTTCCCTTGCATCCTACTTGCAAGCCACATTGACGAGTTCAACTACAGCTTGTGGGCAGGCAGGGCAAGACATGTCAGTGGAAACATACACGCCTTTCTCAATTTCCATCCATTTTTTCAATTGCAGGAAGGGTTGGACAATTTTCAGGGTATGACTTGTCCCGCATTGTCATGTAGTTTGCACGCATGATATGGGGAAGCAATGCAGCACGAGTTGGTGGAAGCATTTCCCCTTCCAAGTTCTTTGACCGAAAACAGCTCCACCTGAGTGATGGTAGGGTGCTGGACCTTTTGAACTGTAGACATGACACACAAAAGTCTCCAACGCTTTCACCTGCGTGGGAAGCTCGTCATTGACCAACTCGGCAGGAATAGAAATGCACCCTAATGCTTTGAAGCAGTCAATGGCAGGGCATCATCATCAAGCTTTAGGTATTGCATCTACCCATGATTTCTTTGAAATTCCTATGAATCTGCCTCCCCAATCAGCACCTGAGAAGTTGTGGAGTCCAAGAAGTCCTGACATTTGCGACGGCCAATAACCTGCACTCTTTCAAAGATGTCTATTTCCCGTTCTTCTTTCCTTGCCTGTATGAAACTTCAAGGATATAGTAGATGCTATCTGTCTGGAGGCGATAAGATCAAGAAGGAGCAGGAGTACGTCAGTGTCGGGCGACCATACGCAGATCTTTCTGGCAGCACCACAGGCTGTAGAGGCAAGTACTTGGTTTGGAATCAATGTATCAGCCTCTTCATGTGTATGAGCATACTCAAAAACTAGTCCCTTGATATGATCATCGTACACGACAACGAGCACGAATGAATCTTTGCTGCGAAATAGTCAAGCAGTCCTTGGCCAAACAAGCATGTGAGCTTCGCTTGTTTTTGATGCTGAAAGTAACTCCTTAATGGACATGGTGATCTTCATTTCGGGATGAACTTCGTACTCAATGGATGTGGTTGATCGCTTCTGCGGGTCTTGTTTTTCAACGACAGATCCAAGTATCGATCAAGCACAACACGCCCCTCATCATAGCTTGTCATCATTGTCTCTATGCGTTGTTGAATGCATCCTGAAGGTGTGAAATCTTCAGCATATTTGGCGTCTTTGTCATACTCTGAAAGTACACCCATTGCATCAATGATGAGAACTTTAACTGGAGATCTTTCTGCCCTATGTCTGGTACTGGAGGAACATCAAGGGATTCAACTGTGGCATCTCAACTGCATGCATCAGACTGGCCTTGTCAGTTGGATGTACAAAGATCTATCAACAGCACACAGAGAGCGGGGCAACTGTTGACATCTCGTACTTGCCAATTATTTCCTCAAATTTTGGCACTAGACCTGGTCGGCTTCCCTGAACAATGAGAAATCTGCCCAGTAAATTACGATCCTCACGCAATTTGATGACTTTATCTCCAATGCGTACTTTTGATTTATCCATCCAACTTGAGAATGCCTTCAACTTGAGCTTCTCATCTTGTCCCAAAACTGAGAGATTTGATGTGGTAGTCAGACGTTCACAAACGAACTCCTCGAATCGCTTCTGACCTTTTCTGCATAATGCAGAATATCATGCTTTGCTACCTCTGCACAAGAGCTGATGAAAACTAAACTTTCAATGGTGTCTTCACTCTGAAGGGTTGTCTGTGCAGTGCAAACTCTATTGATTGACGGATCTTTATGGCATTCTCTCTTGACCTCAGTGCAATCTGTCCAGGACAGCTGGTAATGCTCTGTGTGTTCGGATGACCTGGAAACTTTTGGGAAGCTCTCAAGATACTCGTCAAACGATACGGGCAAGGCAAGGTGTAGTGGTGACGAGTCGATTGAGAGCAGCTTCATCTCTGCTGAGTCCTACCATACCACCGTGTCCCTTTAGTTTCTTGATTTCCTGTTCGAGTGCCTGATCTGTGGCGAGATTCGTGAAGGGTATCTCTGATTTGCAACAACAAAGTCACCGGACATCAATGCATTCCATGTTTCAGGCTCATTATCTTCCAGCGCATTCATTTGTGCAAGATGGACAGGCATCAGTCGAGCGTAATTTAGAAGATCCTGTGCGAAGAAATACTTGATCAGGAATAGTCTTTACCGCTTGGCCGAAACAGATCCCACAGCACTTGAAGGTCGCCCCGGTCCTCGTGGAGAGCAGACAGGTGAATCGGTTCGGGATCTCTTCCTAAGACGTTCAATCTTGTTCTTGTTGACGATAGGTTTCCGACATTCACTATGATACGAACGTACTTGAGTTCTCCTTCATTTAAACTGACAAGTAATTAGTAGTCTATGAATGTCACTTTCAGTATCACCAAGAGACACTCTCTCTTGACAGTGTTGTAAAATTTCATCTGTCATGACCGGATTGTTCACCAATCGCTTCTTGATGTGGCACCTTCTTTACAGATCACGCAAAACTCCGTCCTCCTCCGACATATTGGCGATACTACACGATCTCAGTTCACAGGGTATATCTGATGAGCTCAAAACTGCTTCTTCAAACATGCCTGAAAAAGAAAAAATGGAGTTAGACCCTATACTCTGAACCGGAAGTGCTAAATCTGAACCGGAAGTGCTATAAGGACACTTCCGGTTGCTTTTTGAGTGCTATAAATCGACTCGGCATAACCTGAAAACCTACAAAAGGATACTCAAATTATGAAAATCGGTCAATTATTGGCGGAGATAGGTGCATGGTCAGTGCCGGGGGGCCCCAAAAGGGAAGTGACCCCAAAAGGGGGGTAAGGGGTCTGAAAATTGGGACCCCATCTTTTTCTGTAATCTGATACCTATAGAAGCCAGAACTGCAAAAAAAAATCAATTTTAGCACAAAAATCCTACGGGAAGCCCTTTTCCTAACATTACATACCGCACTATAAGGTCCTGTCTTCGTCAAGAAGCAGGGGCTCGTCATCTGTATCCTGGTCTTCGGTCTGTTGGTCGTCCAGGAACTGTACCACTCCTTCTCCCCGACATGGGTCGTAGAAGTGGTGAGGGCGGTTAAGTGGCCTGGCGGTGGGAAGGGTCCTTGGCAGGAGCTTTTCCTCTCTGAGCAGCCTCCTCACAAGGGAGAGGGCCGGCTCGTGGGAGATTTCTGGTCAAGGGCCGTGTCTCCTGACACACCAGGTTTTCGTAAGTGACCAGGACGTCGACCAAGTCGGCCTCCTGGAATGTGTAGGTCCTTGCCAGCGTCTGGGTGGCCCGTTCGCAGCGACGGGCAGGTGACTGCCCATGAGCAGCAAGCAGACTCGCCCCAGTAGCTGGTTTGGGCGCCATGGGGGGAAGGGTGGCGTCCACCTCCATCACCTGCTCCGGGCGGGATGGTGGGTCCTCTCCTTCCTTCCTGGTCTTCCTCCTTTTCCTCTTCCGTTTGGTCCTGGTCCTGGTCCTTGGGGGCGGCTGCTCCTCAGGCGGTGGTGGCGCTGGCTTCCTCGGGCAGGGGGAAGTCCTAGCGGTCTCCTGTCGCGGCTGTCTCGCCCAAGCGGCCGGCTTAACCTGTGAGGGCGCTGGCGCTGGGATCCGTGAGCCGGGGGGAGGTCTGGAAGCCTCCTGCCGTGGTGATCCCGATCTGGGATCCTTCGAAGTCGTGCAGGGCAGCGGCGGTTCCAAGCATGGTGCCCGGAGCCGCAGTTGGGACAGCGCGCCACAGGCCTCTCACCACCACCTTGGAGGCGGCGGGATGCAGGCCCGGGTCTCGTGGTCACCACTACACACCCCACACAGTTCACTGTCGCGGCTACACTGGCGCTGGTGGTGGCCGAACGCATGGCACCGGTAGCAGCGCATGGGCTCAGGCACATACCTCCTGCATTTAAAGCGTCCCCAGCATCCCAGGTCCAGCGAGGCGGGAACTGGTCCCCGCAGCGTCAGCAGCACCTGGCGGGTGGGGAGGTGGCGTCCGTTGTCTGGCATTGTGGTGACATTTACACGCATCGACGACGGAAGGGGATCCAGCACTGGGTCCAGGGGGAGGGCGGTGGGGTATCCCAGCAGCACGCCTCTCCTGGTGATCTCCTTCGACACCAGGACAATTCCTCGCGGCTGTCCTGCTGCAATCTCCTGCAGGGTGGTGGCGGCGGCCCAGGTGGCTCCACGGAGAAGATAGTACTCCCTCAGCGGGTTATATCAACCGTTAGCGCGACCTTCAACTCGTCCTCGATCCAGCGGACGACCTCAAACTGCGTAGTCTCTTGGTGTGCCGCGATCCTCCACTGCGGGTAGAGGACCTGCGGGCGTGTGGGGCCGGCCTGCTGCTTGGGGCGCTTCCTCTGCACAAGAGTGAAGCCCTCCTCGTCAGCTGGGGGAACCGTGGCGCCTCTTAGGAGTGGCCATGGCGGGAGCGAACTCACCACCAGGCAAGGGAAGAAAAGCGGGGAGAAGGTCACTCTACCGAGGTGAGAGGGTTGACCATCATTTCAAGTAGCCAACTGACTTAAACCGAGGCCGGCCGCCGAGGGCTGATACAAATTTAGGAGCTTTGTTTTAATTAAGAGTATGATTGGCCGCTTGGAAATTATAATAGCCTTTGATTGGCTATTATATTAGTGTGCCTGATTGGCTGAGGAAAAACATTTGCGCGCTTGTCATTGGCTAATTGTAGCTGCTCTGATTGGCTCGCCTCTCGCGAGGTGTGAAATCTGTGATCCACGAGAAATATCGTAGGTCGCCTCACTCGAATGGGTCTGACTGCAGTGAGTCACTGGGTCAGTGTCCAAATGGAGTTTGATGGAGGAGGATGTCTCTCTCTGCGCTATAGACAACAAAAGGATAATTTCAATATATACATCATTTTTGTATATTAAGCGCAAGTAGAGGAACAGTGTACAGTATACTGAGCAAAAAAAATTACAGAAAACGTGAGTATTAAGGTCTGTAGCGAACGTGAAACTCTCGTCCATTATAACCTACGAAACATTTCGCAAAACCTGGGTACGAAGCTCCCTGTAACCCCATAGTTGCAGCGGCCTAAACTGGCGGTAGGTGGCGGCGCCTGGGGCCTCAGCGGTGCAACAGTTAGCTTACCGTTGTACCAATACGTGGAGATCTCTCTTGACCAAAATGGACGAGGACTGCGCGGTCATTTTCTGAGACACTGGCTGTGTTATCGCTCTTGGCCAAAATGGACGAGGACTGCCCGGTCATTTTCTGAGACACTGGCTGTGTTCTCCTGGCCTAAAATTGTTGCTTTTTCAGATGGAGATATTTTTATTTTCCGGAAACCTGTTAAAAAGTTTGGATAATTTATAGTTTCACCCAACCAACGATTTTCTGATGCGCCTTATGTTTTCTGGTGTGTTTTTATGTGTTCTGAATGAATCTGCTAATATAACAGTTTCTGTCGCATTTAAAAAAAAAAAAAAATATTTTAGTAGATAAAGGTTAAGTTTTGTTTTTTGTTTTTTTGAGTTAGGTAAAGGTTAGGTATAGGTTAGGTTTAGGTTCATTTAGTTTGTTTTTGTCATTTATGCCAAAAAAAAAAAAAAATTGCGACACGGTTAGCAGATTCATTCAAAACACATATTGGACTAATTGGACTATTTACTCATGTAATAATGAAGTGTTTGATGATGTGATTATAATGAGAGGGTTACACTGACTACAATAATTTCACGATTAAGTGAGTGATTAATTTACTGGGGATTTTCCTTAGATGGCCAGGGATTTTCCTTAGATGGCCAGGGATTTTCCTTAGATGGCCAGGGATTTTCCTTAGATGGCCAGGGATTTTCCTTAGATGGCCAGGGATTTTCCTTAGATGGCCAGGGATTTTCCTTAGATGGGCAGGGATTTTCCCTTTGATGGCCAGGGATTTTCCTTAGATGGCCAGGGATTTTCCTTAGATGGCCAGGGATTTTTCTTAAATGGCAGGGATTTTCCTTAGATGGCCAGGGATTTTCCTTAGATGGCCAGGGATTTTCCTTAGATGGCCAGGGATTTTCCTTAGATGGCCAGGGATTTGCCTTAGATGGTGCAGGGATTTGCCTTAGATGGCCCGGGATTTTCCTTAGATGGCCAGGGGTTTTCCTTAGATGGCCAGGGATTTTCCTTAGATGGCCAGGGATTTTCCTTAGATGGCCAGGGATTTTCCTTAGATGGCCAGGGATTTTCCTTAGATGGCCAGGGATTTTCCTTAGATGGCCAGGGATTTTCCTTAGATGGCCAGGGATTTTCCTTAGATGGGCAGGGATTTTCCTTTGATGGCCCGGGATTTTCTTAGATGGCCAGGGATTTTCCTTAGATGGCCAGGGATTTTCCTTAGATGGCCAGGGATTTCCTTAGATGGCCAGGGATTTTCCTTAGATGGCCAGGGATTTTCCTTAGATGGGCAGGGATTTTCCTTAGATGGGCAGGGATTTTCCTTAGATGGGCAGTGATTTTCCTTAGATGGGCAGGGATTTTCCTTAGATGGGCAGGGATTTTCCTTAGATGGGCAGGGATTTCCTTAAATGGGCAGGGATTTTCCTTAGATGGGCAGGGATTTTCCTTAGATGGGCAGGGATTTTCCTTAGATGGGCAGGGATTTTCCTTAGATGGGCAGGGATTTTCCTTAGATGGGCAGGGATTTTCCTTAGATGGGCAGGGATTTTCCTTAGATGGGCAGGGATTTTCCTTAGATGGGCAGGGATTTTCCTTAGATGGGCAGGGATTTTCCTTAGATGGGCAGGGATTTTCCTTAGATGGGCAAGGATTTTCCTTAGATGGGCAGGGATTTTCCTTAGATGGGCAGGGATTTTCCTTACATGGCCAGGGATTTTTCCCCAGATTGCATGATTTTCCCAGTGGCTTTCTCAAGTCTTATCACAAGTACGCACGTGGTTCGAGAGCATTATTTGACCTCATTTGAAGGGTTGATATGCGGCCGATTTTTGGCAGAGGTTATTTTAGTAACTTTTAGGGGGTTATAGTGGGGTTAGGTTAGTAACTTTTAGGGGGTTATAGTGAGGTTAGGTTAGTAACTTTTAGGGGTTATGGTGAGGTCAGACTAGCAACTTATAGTGAGGTTAGATTAGTAACTTTTAGGGTTATATGAGGTTAGGTTAGTAACTTAGTGAGGTTAGGTTAGTAACTTTTAGGGTTATAGTGAGGTTAGGTTAGTAACTTAGTGAGGTTAGGTTAGTAACTTTTAGAGGGTTATAGTGAGGTTATGTTAGTAACTTTTAGGGGTTATAGTGAGGTTAGGTTAATAACTTTTAGGGGGCTATATTGAGGTTAGGTTAGTAACTTTTTAGGGGTTATAGTGAGGTTAGGTTGTAACTTTTAGGGGTTATATTTAGGTTAGGTTAATACTATTGCGGGGGTTATAGTGAGGTTAGGTTAGTAATATTGCGGGGGTTATAGTGAGGCTAGATTAGCAACCCTTAGGGGGTCCATGGGGGGCGCAGTCCCTTCTGGCTAGGAAGGTTAGGTTTTCTTTGACCCCCTATGACCAGCAAGCATGGTGCCTTATGGAAAACTTTGGTTTTTGGGTAGGGAAGGCAGACACGACTCATTTATTGCTCTCCCAAAATTGTCCAAATCCCTATATATTAAGGAAAATTCCCTAACTATGGGTATCTAGGGAAATCCCTAATTTAGGGAAATCCCTAGATTTTTACATATAGGGACTTATGATTTTTTGGGGAGCCATAAATCACTTGTATTTGCTTCCCCCACCCAAAAACCCCGTATTCCCGCAGTTCCCCAGGCTTGTTGACTATAGGGGGAAGAAGAAAAAGATAGGGGTGAAGGACTTCTTCTAAAGATTTTCCGTGTCCTGACTGTCACCACTGTTGCAGGTGCTGAGGTCAGAGTCCAAGCCGGCTGCTCCGCCCGGCTCACTCCGGCATCCCCGAGGGTTCCCGCAGGACCGGCCGTCACGTGTACTGGTGGGAGTGTTGCTGCGGTGGAGGCTGTGGGGCCAGGCAGCAGCATGAGTGGCCGGGAGCAGCAGGATCAGTCTGCCTCAGGGGTGGGGAGGCACAGGTTTGATGGCAAGAATCACCTGGAGGCAGGCAGCTCAGGCCACAAGGCAGACAGTGAGCTGAAGTGTCAGCAGTGTGACAAAACATTCAAATGCAAGAGTAAGCTTTAGCAACATTGCCTGACACACAGTGGTGTTAAGAATTATGAATGTTTAGAGTGTGGAAAAAAATTTGCTACAAAGCGTGACCTCACCAAACACACCCCGAAACACAGTGGTGTTAAGAATTGTGCATGTTTAGAGTGTGGGAAAGATTTACTACAAAGGGTAACCTCACCCAACACACCCTGACACACAGTGGTGTTAAAAATTATGAATGTTTAGAGTGTGGGAAAAGATTTACTCAAAGTCTCACCTCACCGAACACACCCTGACACACAGTGGTGTTAAGAATTATGAATGTTTAGAGTGTGGGAAAAGATCTACTACAAAGAGTGACCTCACAAACATCAGAACACAGGGTGTAAGAATTATGAATGTTTAGAGTGGGGAAAAGATTGCTAGAAAGGTGACTCACCAAACACACCCTGACACACAGTGGTTTAAAAATTATGAATGTTTAGAGTGTGGAAGATTGAAAAAGATTGCCTTGTTATAAGGAGGGGGTGAAACCTCACAACCACACACCTGACACACAGTGGTGTTAAAAATCATGAATGCCTGGAGTGTGGGAAAAGTTTATACCTTGCTTAGACACACAGAGTG
>JACEEZ010005455.1:505000-526426 GCA_016584305.1 Chionoecetes opilio | reverse complement strand
CTTTTTTTTTATTATTTTAAAATATATATATATATATATTATATTATTTTATTGTTTTTACTTGAACTCGTTATTCTATTTTCTTCGGCTAAGCTTGTACACTAATTCATTTTTTGCTACCAATCCTCCGTAAAAATAGATATGGGAAACAATTTTTATATACTACGTACGTATGTTTTTCCCCTCGGCGCCGCCTCGCTCTGTTTCCCCAACATTAATTCCTTCCGTCTCTCTTAATCGCATTTGGTTGTAATTCCTTTATATATTCACTTGTGTATCACTTTCATATTTAACAGTATGCTGCATATGTAGTGTACGCATAAATAAAATTGTGGAAAGAAAAAAACTGTTAGATAGAAAAGGTGAATAAAAAAGGGATGGAGGGAGTAACGAAACGAAGAATAATGATAACCAAAAAACAAAGAATGTAAAGGGAGAAGATACTTGCAAAGAGGAGACTAAATGAAACTAAAAAGAAACAAAAACTAAAGAAACTAAAGTGAGAAGGAGAGAGACTTGCAAATTGGAGGAAGGACAGCTAAGAATAAATTAAAACTAAACTAAAACTAAAGATAGTAAAGGGAGAAGTGGAGAGTCTTGCAAAGGGGAGGAAGGATAACACACGAGAATAGGCACTAAATAACCGGAAAGGCCCAAACGATGTGTCCTGAATCCGCCAATCCTCTGTCAATGGGTATAGATGCGATTCTCTCCCCTACGTTAGGTCACCTTTAGGTCTGTTCTGTAATACTCCGGTCGTTTCTTACGGGGCAGGGACGACAACCAGGCCAGTTCGTCGCCGCTGTTGTCATTTTTTTGGGTTACTTGGGCTGGTCTGGTGACGTGTTTTTTTATTTTTTTTTATTTAAACAAAACTACAATAAGGCTTAAAGTTACACGTTATAATTGAAACTATTATAAAAGCCTAAACATACAAAGAGATATACAATTATCTGCTCTTATATTGATATTTCTTTTATCTGGGTCACAAACTGAATTCACTGCCTCCCTATGTGTGTGTTCCTTTTTCCGCCTCTTAACTATATTGTATGATGGGTTATTTGTCTATGTTTGTTGTCCGTTTTTGTGTTTATAGTTCTGGTTTGGTCTGTTTGTCACATGTCTTAAATTTATTGTTTCTTTTTCGCCTCTTATATAGTTATATTGTATGTTACTCCTTCTGTCTTTGTTTTTTATATGTTTTTATTTATGGTCTTATTTTGTCTGTTTGTCAATATGTGTCTTATCATTTATGTGTTTTGATGATTTTTTGTATGTATCTATACGAGTGCTTGCTTTTTACCTTTTATTTATTCCCATGAGAATTACCAATTTTGATAAACAATAAGATTCATTTGATAGTCATACAAGTTTTACACGGCACATTCACGATTCAAAATGAAGCATGCTATTAGAGCAGCGTTTTTTAACCTTTTCCGACCTCAGCACCCCATGTAGTCAGGTCTAGGGAGTCCAGCACCCGCTAACTCTGGCTAACATCTGGTTACAGTGTCTACAGTTGCTTGATCATCTATTTTGTTCATTCCCCCCAAAAAAAACCACCAAAGATGCCAATACTATAGGAACAAACAATAGAATGAAGAGCATGGACAAACTCACTCAAGCATAAACAGCAGGGTCATTGAACATACACTCATCAATGTGATTTTTGTTGATGCTTATGTGCGACTAGTTTCTGAAATCGAGGCTTCCTGTTGGTCTGAGCCACCCTCATGTCGTGGAGCAGCCCACAATGAAGGCGGTTCCAGGCAATTGTTTTGATCTGGAACATGGTGAAGATCGAATGCCTTTTCACACAGATAAGTAGTTGGAAATGGATAATCATCTCCAGCGCTGCCCTCGCCAGTCCAGGGTACGCTACCAAATGATCACACCAGAAGCCAGACAATGGTACTGTACGGAATTTTGTCTGACAACCCTGGTTCACCTGCAGATCAATAAGCTCCTCCTTCAGATTGTCAGCATCACTCATGTCTGCCAGGAAGGGCTGCTGAATCCATTCTGGAAATGTATGATCCATGGGAAAGTACTTTGTCATGGTGGTCTCAAGGTGCGAGAGTTGAGCAACAATATTTTATACAAGCATGGGACTGACTGTCTTATTCCTCAATCAATTTTTCGTCTAGGATAGGAAAGCTTCCCACATTCCCTCCCTGAATTCGACGATTCCAGAGTGAGAGCTTCTTGAAGGTTTCTACCTTCTCTGCACAAACAAGATTGTTAGCAAACGTACCTTGCATGGACAAGTTGAGTTCATTCAAATGGCTGAAAATGTCTGCCAGATGGGAGAGAGAGAGGATGAACATTTCGTCCTTAAAATTTTCAGCGAACTTATTCTGATACTCTAGGAGGACTATTGCAATCTCATTCTTGAGCTCTGCAATACGGGTCAGGATTTTCCCACGTGAGAGCCCACCTCTATGTGGAAGAGAAGGACTTGATGTTAACTTCCAATCTCCCCACAAAGTATCTTGAACACTGTGGTTTAAAGGACGACCCCGGATGAAATTCACAACTTGAACATAGAAAGATAGAACTTTGAGGTGAGGCGCCAACGTCTTTGCATCCAAAGCATGGCGATTGAAAACACACTGCTTCATGAAGATAGCTGGTACCCTCCCTTTACCAAATCATAAGATAAGATACTTTGATCCTATCTAGACACTTAACAAGTACCAACTACAAGGTTATTGACTATACAAAGCGCCACCACGCCAGGACGAACTTGGTGGACTCGAACCGCTGACCGAATGTAGGGACTCTGCACGCGAGTCCACGACTCTATCAACCATGCCACTCTGACGGGCTTTACCAAATCAGTAAAGCCCTACACCCGCTGTTTATAAACCTATTCCCTATCATGGCTGGTGCACCATCTGTGCAGACCGACCCTACCTTCTCCCACTTGATCTGATGGTTCTCCAAGAACTCGTCCAAGAGTCGTAATACATCTGCTGCCTTTGTCGTAGTTTGCAATAATAATAATAATAATAATAATAATAATAATAATAATAATAATAATAATAATAATAATAATAATTTTAGTATCGCCCGGAGGCATACCGACCAAAAAAAGCAACAATAGCAGGACAAGGAGTTATCTTAAGTACTAGAGCAAAAAAAACAATACATAATATAAGCACATTAGGGGACATAGTATCAATGTGCATATAATACATAGGGTAAACATTCATGGACACCTGTGCTACCCCACATTATGCACAAACAGCAGACCCTGCTACCGCTGTTATATAGGTCCACATACATAGGCCGAGCTCTGCCTGACGGAGGTAATAATGGAGTTCGCAGAGAGTTCCACCCTACTCCTTAAGCTGTACACGGAGTGTCGACGGATCATATCAAGATTGTTCACCCCGTTCTTAGCGAACGCCAGGGACGAGCTGCACCACCTGGGCAGCCCCAGAAGCCTCCTATGGATGTCATTGTGACAGACCTTAAGGCGGTTCAGAGTGGCCACTTTGAACCGCAACCACAGCGAGTTGCAGTATGCAACGTATGCAGTATGCGTTCGAGTTGCAGCCAGGAGTAACAGTGACTCCTGAATAACTCCATCTTCACCTCTCTGCTACAGTAGGAATATTTCCTCTGCAACGCCTCGCAGAAGAGGAATTAATCTTTAAGTTCACCATCCTTGATGTACAGGGTATACAAAATCAGTTGACTCATGTTGGAAACCTCAGTTGATTCATCCAACTGGAGACTGATGTGGATGGGACTGTCCATATCTCCTGAACAATCTGGTCCATGATGTCGCAACTCATATCTTCAACTTTCCTTGAGATAAATAGTTGAACAGAGACACTTGTTTCATCTTCTTGGCTGCCTCTGTTCCAAGAACCAGTTCTACCATCCGAATGGTGCATGGCTTAACCAGGTTTTCCGGAGCCGAATGCGAAGCCTTCGCCCTGATGCACTGGTATGCCACTTCATAGGAAGCTTGCAGAAGGAATTTCTGCACTGGCTTGAATCCAAGTCGGGTTAATCTGCCTTTCTGGTCATATCTAGCTTTTTTACTCTGCAGGGCCTCGATAGTCTGTTCTTTTTCTGCGCAACTGGATGCTTCACCTGCTGTTCTTGGAGTCTAGAATGCTTCAAATTTGAGATGCCACTAATTAAATGTCCGGTCATACATAGTGTGGTCTGGTCCTTCACGATCATCCAGGGGTGCAGTGAAGCCATACGTGACGTATTCGTCACTCCATTTGCGTGTCTTTGGCATTACATAACCACACAAGCCTATGGACAAAGAAGCTGCTAGCAAAAAGCACAAATATAAATTAGACATTTGACCTTCACAATATAATTGATTGGTGTTTTGACCATAGGTAACGTTCCCCCCCAAAAAAAAATTATGAAATTGGAGCAACTACTTTATGAGTGTTGTTAACAGAGAAAGGAACAAACAGACACAGAAGAACACATATTATTATTCCACCCTCACCACCTTCGTGAGTGAGTTAGAGCGAGTGAGGAAAAGTACACCTTCCAATGGTCTTACCAGTATTACTGGAACTTGAAATTATGGCCAAACACAACGATGCGGGGGCTTGAGCTGTTCTGCTACTAAGCAGCTACTGCCTGCAGCGGCGCGGTCTCACTGCCTCACGTCAGACATCAACACTCGAGTGAAAGTATATTCTCAATAAAAGTCAGTATAATGAGGTTAAAGTTTATCAAATAAAAAAAGTACTCATGTCAAAAAGTATCCCTTCGGTATATTTGTATCCATTGCGAAAACTCTAATATTGTACCGCCATATATGCAGCATTTTCCAGCACCCCCTAAATTTGATTTCAGCACCCCTTAGGGGTGCTAGCACCCCAGGTTAAGAAACACTGTATTAGAGGTATTAATTATTAGCTCCTATATATTTTTTTTGCATACTACGCTATGAAATAGAAGCAAATAATGTAGAGCGATTGCATATATTTTTTTTATATATATGAATGAACTAACGAGCGAAGGAACACATACACACGCGTGCACACACACACACACACACACACACACACGCACACACACACACGCACACACACACACACACACACACACACACACACACACACACACACACACACACACACACACACACACACACACACACACACACACACACACACACACACACACACACACACACACACACACACACACACACACACACACACACACACGCACAAATACACACACACACACACACACACATACACACACACACACCATTTGTTTTCTTCTCTCTCTCTTTCTCTATCTTATACACATGAACTCACATTTATTTGGTATCTGCCAAACATTCCATCCTGTGCATGAAACCCAATAGTAGCAGCATTAGCAATAAAACATAAATATCAGGAATAACATAAATATTTTACGGAATCAATGTAATAAAAGAGAGACGAGTTCCAATGCTTCTTTCACAGACTCATTTTTTCCAGGGACAATACCCCTCGATAAGCATTGAACGGATGGTAATTCTGCACGTAAGTGTTGCTTTAGTAGTACGCGCGTAAAAGAGCGATAACTTAAAGTTGTTATTCCAATTTTATTTTATGTTCCATCAGACGAGGAATGTTTTTGTTCGGGAGAGCGATTGCCAATAAAAAAGATATTCCCTCCGGGTCATTGACCTCTTTTATGACACAGCAATGGTGGGAACAGACTCGTTTACTGAATATATCGTGGGTTGTAGCAAAGAAAACGTGCAACGGGATCGAGAATAACGGGAAATGGCTCACAGACGCACACACACACACACACACACACACTAGGAGAGGGCGCTGCTGAGCTGACGTGCCTGAGACAGCTCTGTATTTGGATGGATTTCTTGTTATAATTTATATACCCTGGAGTGCCCACTGCTACTGAAGGAAGTCATAAGCACCTGACGAGCTCGGTGGTCAGATCACTGAACTCAAGGGGCACCTGCACAGCCGATACTGAAGGTAAACAGACTCGCATACTGGTTCAGACTCCTGGAGTAAACAAGTAGTTCCAGTTCACGTCACAGTTTATGACTATGGCACACTCTGTTGGTTCAGACATGGAAGAATTAGTGAAAGCGAAGGTAGATGAGGAGCTCGCGAATATATCCAGCAATATTGAAGGAAGGGAGAGCAGGAGCAGCTCAAACAAAACAGCCAAGGAGGTAGCTGCTGTGATTCTGCCCAGCCTGGCTAACATAATATCAGTAGCTGTGTCTACAGCTGTAACCACTGCTCTCAAATACTTTACTGACAAGATGGAAAGCAGGGCTAACGAAATGGAACGGTACTGCCTTCTGAATAAGTACGAAAATGACAAGCTGGAGCAGTACTCTCGGAGGGACAACCTACGCATATCTGGGCTCGTAGAGGACGAAGACGAGTCTGAGGAAGTGCTGGAAGCCAAGATCATTGAGCTTGCTGACAACATCGGTGTGAAACTCAAACCAGATGAAATATCAGTTACACATCGGTTGGGTAAACCTAGAGAAGGAGGTAGGCCAGTGATTGTGAGATTTTGTCATAGAAAAAAAAAAAATGAAATAATGAGTAACAAGAGAAAGCTCAAAGACAGGCAAAGGAAGGTGTACATACATGACGACTTAACCTCCCTAAGGGCCAAAATGTTGAGTCTGGTTAAAGAACAGGAAGCAGTGAAAAATGTGTCCACAAGGGAGGGAAGTATAAAGGCCTGGCTCACTAGTGGTGGCAGGCCTGTGGTCCTAAATAATCCTGATGACTTACAAAAGGTTGGAATTACTTCTCCTGACTGGAAAAAGCTAAATCTGGATCATTTAGTAAAAGGATAGGTTAGTGCTGGGGCACAGCACATGTCTAGGCACAATATTGCTCTTTCTGAAAATATAGGCAGCCCTGCACAGGTTGCTCCACATCTTATTCCTCTTGATGTATTATCTCTCAATGTATGTGGTATTAGGTCAAAGTTTCTATTGGTGGATTTTGTTAACTATATTAAATGTTATGATGTTATTTGTTTAAGTGAAACAAAATGTGATAATACTGATATGATTAATGTGAAGGAGAATATGGAAAACATTGGTTTTGATATTGTATTCAAGAATATATGCAAATTAAGCAGGTTTAAGTCCGGTGGTCTACTCATTGCAATCAAGAAGAATGTTAGCTTTAAGTGGAGGCACATCAGAACTAATTGATTCCTTACTTTCAATTAAAGTAGACAGTGGGAGTGTATATTTAAGTAAGGAGTTGGTAATAAGCTGTGTTTACGTTCCCCCTTCACACTCAAGGTATGGTAAGGTAGAGTATTTTGATGAATTGGATTTTTTTTTACTAACTTATACTAATGATCATTATGTGCATGTACTTTGTGGTGATTTTAATGTTCACACTCTCACTATGCCTGATGTTCCTTCTGGTGTTGGTGCTGATGATCAGGTGTCTGCTGAGGTATTGTACATGAGTTTAAGTGATGTTGGTATATCTGAGAATAGGGCAAACCAGAATTTAACTCCAGACAGGAATACATATGGCAGGAAATTTGGTAGCAGTTTGTAAAAATCATCAAGTGTTTATATCTAATGGAAGGATGGGGGAGGATTGTGATATTGGTAAACCTACAACTACACATAATACAACCATAGAATATTTTTTAGGTTCACCAGTGATCATGCGGTGTGTAGAAGTTTTTAGAGTACTGGATTATGATCCACTTTTGTCTGATGTACACTGTGGATTGCATACAAGGATGATACTTAAGGGCCGAAATACTGTACCCACTGTAAACATAAATGCCCAAGAGGTAGGACAAGCAAGGGCAAGGCCAGGAAAATGGAAATCTGAGAAAAAGAGTGTGTATGTGAGGAATATTGATGAAGGCAAGGTAAATGATTTGATGGCAAAGTTGAATGATTTAACCATAGATGATATTAATCAGCAATTAGAGCTAATATTGATTGAACCTGCACTTACAACTTTTCCCCAACATAAGAAAAGAACATACATTAAAAACACCAACAATGCCACCTTAGAGGGTTATGACAGACAATGTTGGAAATCTAGAAAGGAGCACCACAAAGCTAGGCATAGATATCATTTGCACAGGAACAATCTAAACTTTAACAACATGATTGAGGAAAGCAAAATCTATAAAACAAACCTAAAGAGAGTAAAAAATAAGGAGAGGACAAACTTAGTGAAGGAACTTAGAAAATACAGATGTGATGATCCTAAAGTATACTGGAACATTCTAAATGGTCAGAAAAAGAGCTGCCAGATCCCTATTACATTAAATGAGTTTTATGAGTATTTCAGACAATTAGCGTATGATGATAATGCTGATAATGAGGAAGTAAATTTTATAAATTATTATGATAATATGAATACTGAACACTCACCATTACGTAATGATCCTATAACTAAGGAAGAGGTGGTTAGAAGTATTAAAAAATTAAAAAAATAATAAATCCCAAGCATATGACACGATAGTAAATGAATATATTAAAAGTACTCAGCATATTTTGTGCCCCCTATATGTTAAAATGATTAATGAAATACTTGATACTGGTGTTATGCCATCTGAGTGGTTGGTTGGTATGATAGTGCCACTTTACAAGAATAAAGGTGACATTCAGGATGTTAATACTTACCGGGGGATCACTTTGCTTAGCTGCATGGGGAAGCTGTTCACCTCTATACTCAATGAGAGACTTAATGAATACTCAAATAGTTTGTTAATTATATCAATGAAACACAAGCAGGCTATAGGCATGGATACTCCACTTGGGATCACATATTTTTGCTGAAGTGTGTAATTGATCTGTTTAGCTGGAAGAAAAGGAAGCTTTTTTGTCTGTTTGTGGACTATAAGAAAGCTTTTGATATGGTGTGGCGTGAAGGCTTGTGGTATAAGCTAGTGAGGGAAAAGGTGCATGGAAAAGTATTTAATGTAATCAGAAATATGTACAATAACATCAGGTCTTGTGTCATGCTTAACCAACCAAAATCAGATACCTTTGTATGTAATGTAGGGGTGAGGCAAGGCGAAAATTTGTCACCTCTGCTTTTTTGCTTTTTATATTAATGATCTTGCAAGTAAATTACTTGAATATAATTGTAATAATGTAAATTTTGGTGATGATTTCTTAAATTCATATCTAAAACTTCTTGTTCTAATGTATGCAGATGATACAATCATATTCTGTGACAGTGTGGAAGGAATGAAGCAGGCACTGATTGCTCTGAATTTGTATTGTAATGAATGGAAATTGAAGCTTAACTGTGACAAAACAAAAATAGTCCTGTTTAGTAGGGGAAAAGCTAACATAGATAATTATGCATTTGAATTTGGTGGTGAAAACATTGAGGTTGTAGATGACTATAAGTATCTTGGTGTGTTATTTAATTACAATGGAAGGTTTCGTAAAGGTGAGCTGGAGCTTAAAGAACAGGCAACAAGAGCCATGTACTCATTGATAGGTAAGTGTAGGAAGTTTGACTTGCCAGTTGACATGCAGATTGAACTTGTTAATACCATGGTACTACCTATTGGGAATTATGCATCTGAGATCTGGGGATATAATATCATTAGAGAGTTAGAAATATTGCATCTGAAATTCTTAAAACAGTTACTAGGAGTTCATAAAAATTCTAGTAATGACCTGGTATATGGCGAACTTGGAGTATTTCCACTTGGCATACATATAAAGAGCAGAATGATAGGATATTGGTCTAAGCTAATTTCAGGAAAAGATACAAAATATAGCTACATAATGTATCAATGGTTATTGCAGTTGGATAGGTTAGGGATTTATACCTCTCCATGGTTAGCCTGTATCAAAAATATTTGTAATGAATGTGGTATATCAGGTATGTGGTTGTTGCAAGATGTCCCTAACACAACATGGGTTAAAAAGGCTGTGAAATTGAGAATAAAAGACCAGTGGATTGCAACTCGGCATGGCAACTTAGTAACAAAATCTTTATGCAGCAACTACAAGCTGTTTAAGCTAGATTATGGCATGGAATGGTACATTGTAAATTTACAGAAGAGCAGCCGAATCATGGTGATTAGATTAAGAACTAGTAATAACAGATTGCCTGTAGGTGGTAGATATAAAGGTGTAAATAGAAAAGATCGGATATGTAACATGTGTGACGCTGGGGTTGTAGGAGATGAGTTTCATGTCCTTTTTAAATGTAATAACACTGAAATTGTGAGGTTACGTGACATGTATATACCAAATTATTATACATATAGGCCAACAAATTTCAAATATATTTCGTTGATGCATAACACAAATGTAAAAGTAATTAAGAATTTATCTTTATTTTTGAGGTCAGTGCTAAGTATGTTTAGATGAGTATTATGTAGAGTTAGTCATTAGTATTTTCCAATTATTTTTTTCTTGATACCTGTTCTTGTTTTGTTTTTTGTTTCTATTTTTTTTGCTTAGTTATGTAACATTATATTTGTATGATTTTAATTGCTCAATCCTCTGGGAGCTGTGCTCCATACTTTTTTATAAAGTCTGAGCTTACCCAATAAATTCAATTCAATACAATTCACACACACACACACACACACACACACACACACACACACACACACACACACACACACACACACACACACACACACACACACACACACACACACACACACACACACACACACACACACACACACACACACACACACACACACACACACACACACACACACACACACACACATACACACACACACACACACACACACACACACACACACACACACACACACACAACACACACACACACACACACACACACACACACACACACACACACACACACACACACACACACACACACACACACACACACACACACACACACACACACACACACGATTCTTCACTTCAGTTTAGCGAGAGCAACGCCCCGAGACAAGCAATAATAACCCTTTTCTCCGTGAAACACAAGGGGCAAGTCTGCGGTAGTGATGCGCTGAGGTAGTAATTTCCTGTTACCTTGTATCTACTTGTGATTTTGCGGCGCCTCGGTTTTATCTTTCCTGTCTTCTTACACCGCGAAGCAGACGTACAACTCAGGGAAATAGCAACACTGAAACAGCCGCGTGTGTATATATATATATTATATATATATATATATATATATGTGTGTGTTGTATGTATGTGTGTGTGTGTGTGTGTGTGTGTGTGTGTGTGTGTGTGTGTGTGTGTGTGTGTGTGTGTGTGTGTGTGTGTTTGTTTGTGTGTTTGTTTACCTAGTTGTATATGTCTAATTGGGGTTTACAGGGCCTGAGCTTTACTTGTGTATGTTTACTTGTTTACTTGTGTATGTGTGTGTGTGTGTGTGTGTGGTGTGTGTGTGTGTGTGTGTGTGTGTGTGTGTGTGTGTGTGTGTGTGTGTGTGTGTGTGTGTTGTGTGTGTGTGTGTGTGTGTGTGTGTGTGTGTGTGTGTGTGTGTGTGTGTGTGTGTG
This sequence comes from Chionoecetes opilio, assembly GCA_016584305.1. Lineage (NCBI taxonomy): Eukaryota > Metazoa > Arthropoda > Malacostraca > Decapoda > Majidae > Chionoecetes > Chionoecetes opilio. The sequence continues at coordinate 514,939 of JACEEZ010005455.1, read as the reverse complement.
TGTGTGTGTGTGTGTGAATGTGAGTGTATGTGTAACAGTAATAGAAATAGTAATATTAAATTTATTGCCATAATTGTTACATCTATAAATTATATAAACAAACTTAAATATACCATGTCTATTAACGGCATTGTTTGTCGAGCCAAGACTCTTTGACAGACGGAAATTTCTAATCTAAATTTGCAGTAGACAGGCAACTTTATTTTCTAAGAAATTATTTTGAATAGATTATGCAATCAAACTATACAACTACAGTAAATAAGATTCCAATTATGTAAAAACAAGCACCAAATCTCCAACACATACATTCTTACAAGCGTTAACAATATAGAACATCCACACTGACATGCGTATTGACACACACTTACATCGTTCGTCTAACATCCTGTATTCTGACAAGTAAACAAATAACTCTTTATTTTCTTTATAAATTGAAATTAATTACATGAAAATATTAATGTTTTTACATCAGTAGGAAGGGAATTCCACAGCTGAGGACCGTCATATACCACACTCTTGTTGTAGAGGGTTGTTCGAATTTGTGGACTCACTAGATTTATATTATTACCCCTCGTGTTATGAGAACTTTCAATAAATTTGAAAAGTTTGTTACCTGTATAGATATTCATATTTTTAAAAATAATCAACAATGCAAAATATATTTTTATGAATTAGAAATTTAATATATTTAACTGAGAATAATTACGGCTGGTATAATCAAATTTATCCATGAATAGAATATATCTAATAATCCTATTTTGGGCTACTACTATTTTTTTCCAAAATGATGGCCACGTGCAACCCCATATTGAGACACAGTAGATCAGGTGAGGGTAACATAAAGTGTAATATATACTGAACATACTCTTTGTTGTTAGTTGATGGCGGACTCTATATAGGATGCCACATATTTTTGATAGCTTTGTACATACCTCATTAATATGATGGCTCCAATTTAAATTTTCATTGATAATTACACCCAAAAACTTTGTACGAGAGACACGTTGTATTGGTTCACCTTCTAAAAATATTGGGGACATGAATTTTTTTATTGAACGATTTTGAAACAGTATATAATTGGTTTTTGTAACATTGAGATTTAATTTGTTGGCCTGTTTCCACTTATTTATCAACAACAATTCAATTTGCAAAATAAAATGTAAGGAGTTCAGGTTACTATCAGGTAATAGGAGATTTGTATAGTCAACATATATAGTACATTTAAATGTTGAGCTAGCATTGACTATGTCATTTATATATATAAGAAAAATTATAGGCCCTAAAATAGATCCCTGAGGTACACCTTTAGATATAGATTTTGAAAGAGAATAATTGGAATAACAAAAAACACTTTGTGACCTGTTACTAAGATAGCTGTTAAACAGTTGGTGAGGCACACCTCTAATCCCTATGTTTTCTAATTTGTCGAGAAGTATCTGGTGATTTAAAGAATCAAAGGCTTTTGATAAATCTATAAATATTCCTGCAACATAATATTTACTTTCTAAGTTTTGGTATACGTCACTGACAAACTGTAAAATTGCTGTTTCTGTAGAGCGGTTTGATCTGAAGCCATGTTGAGAGTCATGTTGAGAGAGTGTGTGTGTGTGTGTGTGTGTGTGTGTGTGTGTGTGTGTGTGTGTGTGTGTGTGTGTGTGTGTGTGTGTGTGTGTGTGTGTGTGTGTGTGTGTGTGTGTGTGTGTGTGTGTGTGTTTGTTTGAAGAAAAAAACTTTCCCGTCGCCTTGTATTTGTTTTTTCGATGTACACTTATTTTTCTCCATATTTTTCTCCGTTTTCCAAATACGTATTTCCTCATTTCGACTTTTTGTTCGATACAATGCATTTTTTCAAAAGCACACTTTGATGTTTTCTCTTTCATTAGCAGTCATGTAAGTTCTCTTTTTCGTCTGTTTAAAACTAATTTAGATAACTCATCCTCATTAACGTCCTAAACGCATTTCTTTCCTACTTTCAACTCAGTTTCCGAATCTTTTCCTTGCGATTATTGAAACATTACCTGACATCTTTTTGGGTCTCTTTACATTATTGTCTGTAAATGTGCATTATTGACATTTTTCCTTTACAAACATGAATAAAAGTCATGATCCTTAGCTCTCTCTTTTTTTTTTATGTTTTTTTTAAAACTTAATACATTGAAAACAAAAGGGGAGTTGATGTGCTAAAGTCCCGGCTGGGACACCTACGACTATCTCTAGCAGTATTATATTTTATTCATAACAATAATTATACAAATAATATGGCAAAAGTATAGCAATTATCTACTATAAACTAATACTAATACACGAATGATTAAAAAATTATACAAACAACTATACGCTAATACAAATAGTATAAAGAAGTATACTAATACATTGATACACATATATATAAAGAAATTATACTAATATATAACATTAATCTTATAATACAAATGTTTAGTCATTATTTTTATTGCACGTTTTTATTGCGCTAGTTCCGCTTGCAGCCAGGCATTTACGCCCGATTTGAAGGCCTGCAAGGAAGTGGTGAGGTGCAGGTCGGTCTGGCGCACCAAGGTGCTCCATAGTCGACCATAGCAGGATAGGAAGGAGCGGAAGTAACGTTCTGTCCTCGCAAAGGGCACAGTCAACTGATGGTCGATGTTATGGGCCTCACGGGTAGCATGGGAGGGCCTGGCCCGTGGGTTGAGGCGCAGCTCTGCTAGTTGTTGGAGTTGCATCCTGTGAACCTTGTACATGACGCATATGCCTGCCACGTCACGCCGCTGCTGGAGAGGTTGAATTATCTGTGCAGCAGCCTCAGGGGCTTTCAGCCAGGCCAACCGCTGGGCTCTGGCTTGAACCCGGTCAAGGAGGCCGAGGTATGACGGGGGGCAGAGTATTCCATCAGGGAGCGGACTTGTGAATTGTATAGTGTGCCGACTCCCTGAGCGTCCAGGAGGTGCGCGACGCGTCGGATGCAACTCAGTCTCCAGACAGCATCCATGGCGACCTTCCTGACGTGGCTGGTGTATGTGAGGCCAGAGTCGAACTCCACCCCTAGAATGTTGACTGACTGCTGGAGGTGTATTTTTCTGCCTTCCAGGAGAATGGCGTGTTGGTCCCAGTTGACTGCATCCTGCCTGCGGGACAAAAGGACGACTTGCGTCTTGTCTGGTGCAAAGGTGACTTGCCATCTCTTGCCCTAGGAGGCGATGCTCTGCAGTGCCTGGATGATGCGAATGACTGTGTTGTGGCGGTCACTCCTCTCACAGGTGAATGTGAGAGTACAGTCGTCTGCGTAGGCTCTTGCCTCAGGAATCAGTAGCAGGATGTCGTTGAAGTAAACGTTCCATAGTAATGGCCCGAGTACACTTCCTTGAGGGACACTGCCTTTGATAAGATTTTCAGAGGAGGTGTGACCATTCACCAGCACGCACAGAGTTCTTTCGTGGAGGTAATCTTGCAGGAGATGTAACAGGTCACCGCAGATCCCCAGGCTTCTCAGCTTGGTAGTGATGCCCTGATGCCACCCCCTATCAAAGGCACCAGCGATGTCAAGGGCGACGACGAAGGTGTCTTCGCCCCGATCTAGGGAGTGGTTCCAGGCTGCTGAGTGCAGAAGAAGAAGGTCTGCTGCGGATTATCTCTGTCGGAAGCCGAATTGCCGTGAATTTAGCAAGCGGTTAGCGTCAAAAAAATGAGTGATTTTGGAGGCAATGATGGACTCAAGAACTTTCCCAACAATGGAGAGGAGGGAAATGGGGCGGTAGTTTTGAGGATCGCCTCTGCTCTTCTTTTTGTGGATAGCACAGACTCGCCACTTTCCACTCAGATGGCCACTACTGAGATGAAAGGCACTCCCGGAAGATGGTAGCAAGAGCCACAGCAAGTTGTGAGACACATCTTTTGAGTAGGTGAGGGCTGATGCTCTTTGGTCCCAGCGTTTTCTTGGGATCAACTTGTTGAAGTTGTTGCAACACCTCCTCCGTGGTAATGATGATGTTCCATAGGGCGGCCTTGGTTAGAACCGGAACTGTACACACTAAGAATAAATGGTGCAGGAAATGTGCAAATTTAACGTTTAAGGTGCAAAATCGAGTTTGCCGGGCGAGAGGTGCAATTTTGCACCTCTAAAGGCACTATTAGGGTGCATTCCCTGAAAGGTGCAAACTTGCACCTTAACCTTAAGGCTTATTGGGCAACGCGCGCTTCCCAGCCGGCTCGTGACCGTTATTAAAGCCCCGTACACACTACCACTCACCACCGTCGGCGCTTCCCGTCGGTGCTTGCCGACGAGCAATGCCGTAGCCAGAGTTGTGTCTACACTGAATGGTTTTGCTCGGCGTTCGGTGAGCTTTCAAATTTCAAAGAGAGTCATGTCTTCTGCATATCGTATGCAATCACTCGAGATTATGAAATAACCACAGGAGTTTTTGAAAAACTAACCCATTATCATCTTCATGACATATTTCTGCATATAATAAGCAAGAAAAATATACGAAAACCCTTTTGTGTATTCAAAAAAATATTGCAACAAGAAATATGGATATAAACATTTTTCTCACTTTTTGTCTTCAACTCGCGGCAATTTTTCAACTATTTCTCCCATTTAATTTTTGATCACAGATTCGTAATCAGCTGACGTTCTTTGTTCTGATGGTATACGATACATAGGCATACAAAAATATCTAGATGGTGAAAATTCCAGATAACTTGAAGCATGTGCTCGGCGCTGACCCGCGAGTGACGGGCATGCCCGCCCAATATTAAACGTGCTGAATATTGGCGGGCAATGCAGACGGTTACATTTTGCTCGTCGGCATCGAGTCCACACTGACACTTTTGAGTGACGAACACTCGATCGACGGGAAGCGCCGACGGTGGTGAGTGGTAGTGTGTACGGGGCTTTAGGCTTGTGGCTCTCAGAAATAAAATGATGATGATTATGATTATGTATGTAATGAGGATAATATCAATGATGACAATAATGATATTTTATGCATTATTATTATTATCATTGATATTATTACAATTATGATTATCATTATTATCATTATTATTGGTATTACAATTCAATATAAGATTAGGGTTGTATTATATATTAAACAATAACATGTATTCTGTCTGATAAGATGATTTCCTGACCAAGTAAGGACGCTCTCTCTCTCTCTCTCTCTCTCTCTCTCTCTCTCTCTCTCTCTCTCTCTCTCTCTCTCTCTCTCTCTCTCTCTCTCTCTCTCTCTCTCTCCCCTCTCTCTCTCTCTCTCTCTCTCTCTCTCTCTCTCTCTCTCTCTCTCTCTCTCTCTCTCTCTCTCTCTCTCTCTCTCTCTCTCTCTCTCTCTCTCTCTCTCTCTCTCTCTCTCGCTCTCGCTCTCGCTCTCGCTCTCGCTCTCGCTCTCGCTCTCTCATCATCATCATTATTCGGGGTTAGTGTTTTTCCATACTAGAATAACTTTAAAATGCCATAGTCAAGGACCTAAATGTACCTTGCCTCAAATGACAACCGTGGGATAAAGTATTTCCCTGGATTGCATTTCTATAATCAATATTGTACGGATTTATGGTAAATAGCAGACTTACACTGTCATTATATCATAATACGCCGAAAATGTGGGTTGTTATAATCTATAATACATGAATTTTCTCAAATTTGGTCGAAAAGGGGACATTGGCAGGGCTGCCGTGGCCAAGTCCCTAGTTCCAACAGCCCCAAGACGCGTCGCTACCTAGTTCAAACCTCAAACGTAAGCATGGCAAGGCATGAATGCATCCGGCGGCAAACTGGATATTTTCGTGCCAGGAAAGATATTCTCAGTGATCTAAGTGACGATTACCTACAAGAAACATCGCTTGAGTCATCCGTGCACACCAAGAATGATATAAATGAATCCTTGGTGCACCCCATGAAGCATTGTGTGGGGAAGTGTAAAGCCGTGCAGGACTGAAAAACATGGGTGCCAAGCTGCCACGCCTGTGATAGCATCATAGGACATCACCATGGCTCATTAAAGAATCCTCGCAGCCCTAAACAACACCAACAGGTAAGACGTTCGGGTGAGTTGCATATGTACTGTGAGGGTTACAGGGAGTTTCGTACACAAGTTGTTTCGTACCCAGGTTTTGTTAGTTGTTTCGTACACTGATTTTGAGTTTTTTCGTACATTCCTAGTGTTGTTTCGTAATTATAGTAGTAAAGTTCAACTCTTGAGCCGAGTGTACGAAACGACTATGGTTGCAAATAGACTACGAAACAACTTTTTGGTGTACGAAACAACTTGTGTACGAACTGACTGCTCCCCGCTGTGAGTTTCCCAGTATTGCAGGTAACTAGATGCAAACGTTTCCTATTGTTACAGTTATGTAGTATAGTACGCATTTGGTGCCCTATGAAATCTGGTTTGTTTACCTCTCGTAACCCACCGAGTCCAGGATATCAGCGACTGAAGTACATCACTTATACGACTAGCTCGTGGACCACCGTCGGGTTAGGACGTGCTGCTCTGTGGACTAGACATTTCACCGGCACCGGTTGGGTTAGGTTGCGCGCGCCCCCTGTCGGCTCGTCAAACATTAGGTTTAGTGCCTTCTCCCCGTTCCACTGTGTTCCCTGGTCCTGCCGTCCTTCAGCGGCCTTGGCCGCCGCCATGCCTGGCTCTTTGCCTGGGTATCGGGGCGACATGGAAGTAGACCCGGAATTCTCTGCTCTCTCCAACAAGCGCGGCCCGCCCTCCCCGCCCAGGGAAGCCCGGAAAGCCCCCAGCTCCACTCAGGAACAACAGCAGCAGCCCCAAGAGCAGCAGCAGCAGCCCCGGGTCCCGCAGCAGCTGCCCCAGGATCCACAGCAGCTGCCCCTGCCCCTGCAGCTGGAGCCGCAGCATCCCCCGGACACACAAACTAAGGTTACTTTCCTGCTCCGGGCCTGTAATGGCGCCCGTGTTTTCTCTCACCCCGGCCGGGTCTCTCATGCACTTCATACCAGCCCGTTGGGCAAGTACATCATTGAGGGGGAGACCCGCTCCCTAGGTAATGGATCAGCCTTGGTGGTGGCTCTGTGGGAGAGTGTTATCCCCAAGGTGCCCATCCTACAGGACGTCACCTTCACCCTAGGAGACTGGCAGGTTACTTGCCGCCGTGCCGAGAGGGCCGGTGCCCTGGCGCAGTATGGGAAGGTGGGTCCCCTCTCTGAGGAAATTAAGGATCTTGAGGAGATCCGCAGTACCCTGAGGGCCCTGGACGGCAGTGACATCAAGGAGGTCTCGTGGATTCCCCCCCCGAAGCCTGCCCCGCTCCACAACGGGTAGGTGGATCCGTCTCAAGGTGACCGGTTCCTTACCATCAAGGGTGTGCATCGTCGGCCAGCTGGTGTTCTGGCCACAGCCCTACCTGCTCCCGATCCTCCGTTGCCCTGCCTGTCTAAAGGTCGGCCACTCCATCAACACCTGCCGATCTTCCGTGCGCTGCGGCCGCTGCAGCGGCCCCCATCCGAGCCAAGGAGCGGAAGTTGCCTGTGACAGGCCTTTCCGCTGTTTTCAGTGTGGGGGGCATCATGGCCCCAGGTCTGCCCACTGCCCTTTCAACCAGGAGGCCCAACATCAACAGTCGTCTGCGGCTCCTCCCACTCCCGAAATTCCGGCCACCTCCTCCATCACGACCTCCCACTATGCCATCCCTATGGCTGCATCGCCACCCAGGGCCGTCCACCCAGATGTTGCTTATTCCTCTGTTGCCACGGGGAACAGGTACACTGTCTTACAGGACCTAACGGGGGATGATGACCCTCCCCGGGACCCTCTTCCCCCTTCTCCTCCTTTCCTCGCGGCCCGTTCCCCGAGACCCAGACGCTATATACGATCGCCCCGCCAGCCGGCTGCACCCATGGCGCCTGCTGGGGGTTCATATTCTCCTGCCTCCCCTGGGGACCCCACCCACTTCACGACAGAGGCGGACGTCCACCACCCGCCGTCCTTCCTCTCTCGGGACGATGCCGTGCCTGCCTCCTCTGCCCCCCGTGCTGCTTCTCGGCCCCAATGCCTTCCTGGGCCACCCCCACCGCCCAACACGCCTCAATTGTGACCCCCTCCGCATCCTGTTCCGTCCACGACAAGACACAACGTCATGCCGCAGATTTTCACCCTTCTCATGGAAGCTTACCGCCTTTACCAACAGGGCTCGTCAGTCCCTGCCATACTAGCCAGTCTTTGGCCAGCACTCTCCTCCGTCCTCAACGTTTTCCTCCAGTGCTAGGCCTCTCTCTTCTCCTGTGGAGTGCCCGTTCCCTGCTCAGGAAGACCCCCGAGTTCAAGACCTACTTGGGGGAAACTTTACCTGCGGTGGTTGGGTTGTGTGAGACGTGGCTCTCCCCCCACCTCTCCCTCAACCTAACCGGCTACAACATCATCCGGAAGGACAGACCCCAGGGGCGTGGAGGTGGCGTCCTCCTTGCAATTCACGACTCCCTTGACCATTCCCCCCTTGCCCTCCCACAGTGGCAGCACGGCCACCTCGAAGTGGTCGCAGCCAGGGTTGCTACGCAACAGGGTGGGTTATCCGTAGCGGTCTGCTATAACGCTGATGGTGCCACACACCGGGAACTGACTCACTACTTTTCCCTCCTTCCTCCGCCTGTTGTCATCATGGGTGACTTCAATGCCCATCACAGGTGCTGGGAACCTGACCTCCCTCTCCACCTCACTAACACCTCCGGGAGGGCGCTCTTTCAGCTCATCCTTGACTCGCCTCGCCTGTCCCTTCTTTCACCCCCGGGTCTGCCTACCCGTTACCATCCCCACACGGGTTCTACTTCTGTATTGGACCTATTCCTTGGGGACTCAGCCTTCAGTGCCATGACCGTCACCACTGGCCCTTACATGGGGAGTGACCACCTTCCCCTCCTCGTCTCCTTCCCTGCCGTCACTGCCAGGCCTCACCCCGGCTGCCTGCCTCGCTGGAAACTCACACCTTCCGGCTGGCCCCTCTTTGAGGCGGCACTCCACGACCCACCGGATCTCTCCTCCCTTTCCCTGGAGGAAGCCGCTGCCTCCCTTTCCACATTCCTGGAAGACGCAGGAAAGGCTGCCTTCCATCTCTCGACGCGTCGCGCCCCTCGCCGTCCGGGCAAATCTTGGTGGAACGACGACTGCGCCCAGGCAGTCAAGGCCCGTAGGAGGGCATGGAACCTATGGCGTCGAAGGCCCACACTACAGCTTGAGGCTCAATATCATAGACTCGATGCCATGTGTGCCAGGACTATCCTCCTTGCCCAGAGGAAGGCGTGGGGCTCCCACTGCGCTTCCCTCTCTCCATCCTCCTCCACAAAGCGTACGTGGGATTTTTTCCACTCCATGGAGGGGAAAAAACAACGCCTATCACTGCCCCTGAAGGATGGTGCCAACCCCCTCCTAGATGACCCGCAGAAGGCTGCATTGTTTGCCGCACACTACCAGGACAAGATTGGTCTCCGGTGTCCACTCGCGTCATCCCTTACCATCAATGCGGCGATAAATACTGCTGTTGCCTCCCCTGACATCTCGGCACTCACCAGTCCTTTCACGACTGATGAGATGGACCGAGCCTTGTCCACCTTAAGACCGGGGAAAACTGCGGGCCGGGATAACATGCCGTATGAGTTCCTGCTTCACATGACACCTCCCTTGAAGTCCACGGCACTCTCCCTCTTCAACACCAGTTGGCTCCAGTCTTTCCTACGTACTGGAAATCCTCCACCCTGCTTACCTATACCCAAACCCGGGAGGGACCCCACACTCCCGTCAACATACCGCCCTATCGCTCTCCTCTCCTGCGTGGGTAAGCTCCTGGAGCGACTGGTGGCCACTCGCCTATCCTGATGGCTCGAGGATGGCCATCTCCTGAGAGAGGTGCAGTGTGGCTTCAGGCCCCGCAGGAGCACCCTAGATGTCCTGGCGCAGCTGGAGTATCACATCTGTGACACTTACCGGG